>JAPVEC010000056.1:0-86000 GCA_028984105.1 Lavandula angustifolia | reverse complement strand
TCCCGACGCTAGAGATTTCCAATTGAAATAAACTTCAGCAACCTGTCGAGGGAGATAAGCACGGGGGTGCTTCGAAACCAGCATCTCCAACCCTGAACGCTCCAAAGCGTCAAACACGGGTTCAAGGAAAGAGATCTCCACTTGGCAGAAGGCCAAAGTAGGTTCAAACAGAATCCTGGAGGCTACAATCTCCTCAATGTTGTCGGGAGTTTGAACGTTCGCCATTGAAATCTGCAAAACAACATATTAGCACTTGAAAATAGAGTAAGTTAGTAGTTGCTAGCGGACATATCCGATACATTACCGTGTATAAGAGCTTTAAGAGATGCGAAAGCAAAGTTGTTTAAGAGATTTGGATAAGAAAACAAAGTTGCGAGATAAGCTCTTGAGAATATGAAGAATGGCGAAAAATGAGGAGTTGATGGAAGATGAAAGATTTTGTATATTAAGTTTGATCTTCAGTTTGAATCGCACGGTTCAAATTTAATCTTTCAAAATCAAGGGGCGGCTAAGATTAAATGTTATAAAGGAATGATTACAATAGCCACCAAAAATATAGATATACGTAATAAAGCTAATGGAGAAGACATGCATTAAATGCGCGACAGAGAGCATTAATTACGCAGGCGAGGAGTCCTGCTGACCTTTCCTCAAACCTTAAACATAATAAATGGTAAGGAATAAATGCTCTTTAACAACTGAATGTAAGCGACTGATGCATTAAATGTGGCATGCTTCTGAACAAATTAAGTAACGATACTACGCAAACCTCTTCAGCTGAACTTATCAGCTGGTTACCATCATTTATCAGGAGGATGGTTGTACTCGATGACCATGTTCCCCCTTGCGCGTATGCAGTGTGCATCTCCCAACCGAGTCACCTGTACTAAGTGTTCGACTCGTCGTGCCTGATTCCATACCGATACCAATTGTTGCTAAGTATATCATTAACGTAGTCGGCTTCACTCGACTTGTCTCGAGTAGGATCTAGCGACCCTAGCTCAACCGATAGTTCTCCGAACTCGTTCTCGCCTAGTGGTTTGGTCGGTATATCTCGCTTTGCTTGTCGGTATGGATTTTCTCCATCCCGATGTCCTTCTTTTCGACATGGTCTCCGATGAAGTGGTGTCGGATATCCACGTGCTTGCATCCGGTATGTAGAACCGGGTTCCGAGTTATAGCTATTGGACCGGTGGAGTCACGGTAGATGGGCACTTCATCCCGAGTTATACCATAATCTCTCGGTTGTTGTCGAAGCCAAAGGATCCGGGCACAAAGCAACTTCCTCGCAGCCCATGTACTCGGCTTCGGTAGTGGACATAGCTACCGAGTGCTTGTTTCTTTGAAAACCACGATATCGGCTTGCTTTGCCCCAGGAACCGACATGTTCCGGAAGTTGATTTTCGATCTATCATGCATCCCGCATAATCGGCATCGAAATAACCTTGTCGGTATTAGATTATCATCGCCAGGATACCATAACCCAAAGATCGTGTTCCTCTTAGATATCGCGAATCTTCTTGCCGAAGTCTAGATGACTTCGCTTGGGATTCGCACGAAATCTTGCGCATACACCTACATCATAAGTTATGTCGGGTCGGCTAGTGTTAAGTAAAGTAAAGAACCAATAATATCTCTATAATCGCAGTAGAGTTAACGTAAGCTCCCTCTTTGTCTAGATCGATTTTAAAGTTCATGTTCATGGGGATCTTGACCGGTTTGCTTGGAATCACGGCCGAATCTTTTGAGAAGATCTCGAGTGTATTTGGCTTGATTGATGAAGATTCCTTCACTGATTGTTTTACTTGAAATCCAAGGAAATAATTCATCTCTCCCATCATGGACATCTCGAATTTCTCCTTCATCATCTTCTCGAACTGCCGACATATGACTTCGTTTCTACGGCCAAAAAATGATGTCGTCCACGTAGATTTGCACCGAAGAATGTCATCTTCCGACTTTATGCTTGAATAGGGTGCGATCTACTCGTCCCCTTTTGAAAACCTTTTCAAGTAGAAAGTCCGATAGGGTATCATACCAAGCCCCGGGTGCTTGTTTTAACCCATACAGAGCTTTCCTAAGTCTCGTACACTCGATGTCCCTTGGCGAAAGCCGGGCGGTTGTTCCACGTAGACTTCTTCCTTCGCACACCGTTCGTAAAAGCTGACTTCACATCCATCCGATATACCTTAAATCTCCGATGTGTTGCATAAGCTAGGAAAAGACGAATGGCTTCCAATCCGCGACCGGAGCAAATGTTTCTTCAAAGTCAATTCCCTCCGCTTTGACCGTATCCTTTAGCAACTAGTCGAGCTTTATATCTCGACAATGACGTTGTTTTCATCTCGCTTGTTCTTGAAGACCAACTTAGTTCCAATCACGTGCCGATGTCTAGTTCCGTCGACAAGCTCCCAAACTTCATTTCGACGAACTGGTTCAGCTCTTCTTGCATAGCAACGACCCAATCAGCATCTTTTAGTGCGTCCTCTATCGACCGAGGTTCTTCTAGACGAGAAAACAAGAGTAAAGTGAGCTTTCTCCTTGACTTAATCTTGATCTCGTCCTTATAGTTGCTGATGGATCTCCAATTGTTGGTCCCGAGTGTACGGTCAGGTGTAGAGGGGGGGGGTGAATACACCCGATTCGATTTCTCAATTTCGAACTTGAACAATTCCTATTCGGGATGGTGTGCATGCAAATAGCTTCAAGGCGGACCGCATAAACTGTTCTGAATCGAGTAAAAGGCTAAAAGAGTACTGACTCAGCTGAGATCTGCTAACTGACTAGGTCAGAATTCAGTATCGTTCAGTGAGAGTTCAGTGTGCGGAATTGTGTAGGCCCAAATCAATTTTTGTGAGAAAACGTTTTAAGTCTCGGTTCGAAGAGATTTAAAAGTTCGGTATGATGAGACAGCTTGATTGATTTAAATATGATGTTCAGTATGAATAGTAAAATCAATGCAACAGTTAAGAAAGCAGTAAGAGACACAGGATTTTTAAAGTGGTTCGGATATCGCTCAAATCCTACGTCCACTGTCCCGAATGATCAGGAGGCTATTTATTATCCTGAGTTAGTCTCAGTCAGCTTGCACACTGGGCAAAGCCGCGTCTTGGTTTTTATACTGATCCAAGTCTCAGTTTACAACACTATCAAACTTAAAGTGTTTGACAAACTTCTCCAACAGTGAAGGAGTCCTTATACAATAAGGATTGGATTCAAATGTGAACTCCTTCGTCTAAGCTATGGATATAACAAGTGAGCTTAGGGTTAGAGGGATAAGGAACGAGAATGTAGCTATCTAGAGCGACGAACAAACGAGGATTTAGCTATAGGTTCGTGTCAATCGCTTGGATGCTAGAAGCTTATGTCGGTTCAGGCTTGGTTCCTTTTGAGCCGGATGTAGTCTTCCACGGAGATAACTCGGTTGATTCTTGCGGAGGACTTAGTCGTTAATTTCGCTCGTTTGAATGCTTTCTCGTGTTCTAGGCGCGCATTCTCTTTTAAATCTTGAATGATCCCTCTATTTATAGAGCGAGATTGAAATAGATCCGTTGGAGACGATCTTCTTCTCTCTCTCTTTTTTGGTAGCAAACGGCTCTTTTGGTGTAGGTAACAAAGTGTACTTTCCCACCTTTTTTAGGTAAAAGGTTGACTGCAGCCTTTAGCAGGTGAGAAGACACGTGTATGTTTGTCATTCGTTGAGGTGAATGAAGTGGTTGAGACAAAGACAAACTTCGAGACAGTGCTCAAGCCGACTTCTCTCTTCCTCGTATACGACAATGCTTGATTCTCTTTCAAAAGATTCCGACAATCCCCGAAGACTATCTGCCGTTGCTTTAGGTCCGACCTTGTATTCGGTAGATAGGCTCGCGAGATAAGTCTACGAAGATCAGGCTCCGAGTTCGGTGAACTACTCTCGCCGAGTTCGGTTCAACCGACTCTCTCGCATATCTTGCTCTCGCCGAGTCCAATATCATCGAGTCTTTCAAGATATCGCTCCGCCGAGTCCAAGATCACCGAGTCTTCTCGTATCGGTGCCGAGGCAAATAAGCTACCGAGCGCCTTGACCAGAGCAGAGTGTCTACCGAGTCCGAAACCTCGTAGACAAATACAAATACAAAGGAATGGTTCACCAATCGATAGGGTTTTGGGATCTTCAAATCTTCTCAACGGTTCGTAGCACGAGGCTACCGAGCATGATTTAGTATGGAAGATAAGAGTCATTTCCCACAAGTATGGTCATGCCGAGGACCGAATCATCACCCAACAATTTCCCCCTATTTGATGATGCCAAAACCTATCATCTATGTCCTATCAACTATGCTAAACACTAACTTACTCGGAACAGAGCTCCTTACAAATATTACAAGTAGAATCGATGGAGTTGTCGGTAAGTGCTAGACTACCGAGGGAGACAGGCGTAACAATTTTCCCTTTTACAATAATTCCCCCATGCAACAATTTCCCTTAAGAGAAATAATAACTCTCCGAAAGTCTAGTCTATCGTGAGATCTAACCAAGCAAAACCGACAAGTAAATAATCAACGCGTGTGTCGGGAATCACTTGGTGATTCCGAGTGTTAAAGCATAAAGCAAACACGGCTATTTAGACAAGAAGTAGTTGTCGAGCCAAAAGAAGATTTGTATATATATAATACACGTTCAAGACATTACAAATCTTGCTAAGCTAAAAGAAGAACTAAGAGGGAGAACCCTTAAACCGCCGAATCCTATTCATGAAACCTTGGGATTTATCTTCGGGCAGTGGAACTCCATACATTCCGAACGTGTTCTTCCTCGGCTTCGATATTCGGCGAAGTCTGGCCGGATCATCTTGTTCTAGTCCTCTCTGCTCAACGCAAAGATTCTTCACTTCTTGTTCAATCATTCCGAGATGTACCGAGTCGTCTTGTCTTCCGGGTGGAGGAATGATCCTTGCTTCAGAACTCGACTACTACCCCTTCGATCTTGCTTTGTGCATATATGGGTAAAGATCGGGTTCGTAATGGTCATCCACTCGACATAGGCATCGCCCTTAGACATTTCGTGCCGTAATCGCCGTAAATAATTTCTCTTGATAAACTCTATCTTGGCCGATTCCCATCTCTCGATTGAACCGAATAGGCATCCATTCGTCCGATCTTGGCCATCTATGTGTTTTCGATCGTTTGGCTTCTTGAACCTTCCGTATTGATAAGGAATGTCGGCTTTCGAAGGAATTCTCGGCTGGCCTCTTGTTCAGTACGTTTCCTGAGTGCCTCAAGGTCTGCCAAATGTATCCTCTGTCTGGCAGCCTCTATCTGTCTAGCTTCCTCTCCTCTGTAGAGATATCTATCCATCTGAGCAAATATTTCTTCAATTTCTGCATCTTGCTCTTGAGGCTTCTGAGGAGCTTGTTCTGATTCAGCAGGGGTACTAGATCTAGATTTGGATGTACCCCGCCTTCGGTATTCTTCTCGTCGTTGCTCCTTTTCTTTTTCTCTGTCCTCTTCATCTGTTATGATGAGCTTTCTCGGAGGCAGTCTAGCAGTTCTCTTTCCTCCTCTGGATGGAGCTTTAGTCTTTCCTTTGGCAGGCTTAGACTTTGGCTTGTTAGGCCGCCCGGCTTACGCAATTTCTCTGGCCAGCTTCTCATCCGCAGCTATTTGGGCTTCCTCCTCAGCAGATATGTATCTTAATCTCTTTGCTGGAGGGGTTGGAATTTTAAGCTTTTGTTTGCCCTTACCTTCTTGAACTGGTGGTGGAATGGGAGCTTCTTCTTCTTCCGGAGTCCTCCACCGCCGTTCAGCGTACTCAGCAACCTCCTTAATAATGTCTTTGGGAGTCTGGGTTGTCTGAGTAGTCTGCTGGGGTCTCGAGCCACTTGGGCCGGTTTTAGCTGTGCTCGCAGCCGAAACACCCTGGGCCTCACCCTTCTGAGACTGAGTTTGAGGCAGCTTCTCAGTACTCTTCTTTCCTTCCCTTTTTCCTTCACTTTCCCCCTTTTTGGCATCATCAATGAGCACCGGGGTAGGGACTAGGACTGACTTCTTCAGATTTTTGTAGGAGGTTGACAGCTCATCGAGACGATCGTGGAGCTTAGTCAGAGCCTCATGCAACTCGTTCCTCTCCATGGTAAGGTGTTCCTTGTACTTGCTTGAGAAAGGTCATTTGCTTCCTTGAAGTCTTTCGGCTTCTCGGTGATCTTGTCTTCCAAGGCCGGTTGGATATTCTCGAGTCTTTGTTCGGTGGCCTCGGATTGTTCAGGTGATAGCGTCGGTATGAGCCGGTTTAGAGGCCAAAATTCATCCAAGAGCTTGGCTTGGCTCTCCCGAAAGATCTTGAGTTGAGCTTCGAATTTGACTTGTTGCCTGAGCCAACGCTTCGAAATAAGCGTGGAAACATCGGGGCGGCCGATGAAGAGACAGAGGACTTCGGCCCCGAATTTCTTTTAGTCGTGGCTTGAGTAGTCTGCTTCCATGTCCTATGGATAGCCTTCGCAAGATCTCGATTTTTGATCCCTTGGGCGGTTAAGGCTTTGGCCATCGATCGAGATCGCTTTGCGGTCTGGGCCGGGCGCCGCTTCGTCGATCGCAAGCAAGAGCCGAGCGGGCTCTGCCGAGGATGAAGCACCAGCCTTGGACTTCTCGTGACCAAGGATACCGAGAGGTGGGGCGGTTCGGTATGGGTATCCTTGTCCTCCTGGATGTCCCTCATCGAGCTTTCCGAGGCCTCGAATCATCGGGGGGTCGTCATGGTCCGACCCATCCGAGGGTGCTTTGGGCCGGAGGCGTGCCGTCGATCATGAATCATGGCCGCATTGCAGCCCTCGGGATTGTCCATTGAGCCGAGGTCTTCGTGCTCGAATAGCCTTATCTCCTCTCTCGAGTCTCAATTCCTCTTCATGCAGTGCTGACAGAGTAGTAGTGTAGGACAAGGCGTCGCAGACGAGGCCACTCCCGATGTCGCAAAGAACATGTGGAGCCTTGCTTGTTTTGGCGATGAGCAACAAGTCTCGAGTAGTCGGCAAGCTCCGAACTAGTTGTAGAATTTCTCGGGATGCTCGGATATAATCACCGAAGCTTCCATCCCGATTGATTCACCTTCGATGCGCTCTCGAACTCCAAGTCTATGTGTGAAGTCTCGCTCTTCGGTTGGAGGGACCGAGCCGAGTGGAGGGACAGAAAGGGGGCCGTCTAGGCGCCGAATATCTGCGCTCCGAGCCGCGAAGCATCCCCTTGGTCCCTTTCGGTGGAAACAATCTTTTCCACCGACCGAGTCTTCTCGTAAGACTCGGACTCATCAACCAAATGCATGGGCCGAGTAGTCTTCTCGTGAGCCCGTTCGGCGGGCACTTGTGGAACCTCCTCGCAGGGCCGGCACCTCAACGGCTTTCTTCGGTTTCTTTGCTGGTGTCTTAGGAGTTTTAGCGGGAGGAGTTCTTTTCTTTGTAGGCGTAGCTCTGACGAGACTTTGATTTTGGAGAGACTGCCGAGGGTCCCGACCCTATCTGCCGAAGCGCCGCTTGTCTTGTTGTGAAATCCGACCTTCTTCACATTGAAGTACTCCTTGTCATCTGTAGGTGATAGGCTCGAGATCCACATAAATCTTCGATCATGATGGACAGCTTGAGTCCATACAAAGAATTTGCCCTTTGCGCTCGGCGTGTTCGATGCTTTGTCGAACTTAGCGGCTCGAGCCATGAATTCTCGGAGAAAGAACTCCGTCCAATTTATCCGGGCTCGGTCGTATATGGCCATCATTATCCGAATCTTAGGCCTCGACACTCGGTCAAACGACCACCGCTTGGCTTGTCGGTAGGCTGCGTCACTATATGGGCAAGTGCCCCGAACCGAGGCAACATGCTCGTTCTTCGGAAAGGCGGCTACGAATGTAGTGGGCTTTCCACGGAAAGACGGTAAGGTATTCATCAACTTGGTCGTCTCTCGTACCCGATCATGCTGGTCCCTTCGGAGGGCAGATCAAAACTCCGCTTCAAGGCATCCTTGATGGACATTTGCTTTAGCTCCATAGTGGCGTTTTGGATAGAATGGGCAACGAATCTCGCCACTATATCTCCAGACACAGTGTCTGAATTCAAGTACAGCTCTGCAACCTGTCTCGGGAGGAAGAACGAAGGCCTCCTAGACAGAAATTTCTCCAGCCCTGACTCGCGCAAAGCTGAGAAGATCTCATCCATATACTCCAGATCGCATGAATAGAAATCCATGGTGGGTTCAAACCACACGCGATCCTTCTCCAAAATGTTCTGCATATCTGCTGGAGATATCATAGAGATATTGGTTTCCGCCATTGTACCTGTGACAAGAAATGAATCGGTACTATTTTTGGATAGAACAAGGTTTGTAATGCGATATCGAAACATATAACAAATACATTAACGGATATAAGCATACCAATGGATAAAATTCGAGATAAGATTGAGAGTGTAATAGCAAGTAAGGATTGCGAATGCGAGATCTCGGATTTTTTCGAATTTGAAAGTTATGAAGTATGCTAATGGCGGTTCTTAAGATTTGATCGAATATATATCAACTATGAAGGTGAACGGTTTTCGATCGAAGGTCGAATGTAAACTTGCTTTATGATATGGACGGTTAAGATTAGAAGTTAAAACAATAGGCAATGATCACAAAAAGGCACCTAAGTCAAAGCCGGTTGTAAAATAGCCTAAGTAGTAATCGTGAAAAGACATGCATTAAATGCGTGCGAGTTCGGCAAAGCTTATGTATGGAATGTCGTGCAATAAATGTGAGTCGTTAATAATAAAGACAAACCAAAAGATATTAATGTCATGCTGAATCTTTGCCATAAATGCAAAGTACCGTAGTATTAAATTACTACTAAGTAGAGATACGCAAACATGTCGGTCGAACATAGTAGTCAGTGATACCTCGTGTAGATGGTTTTCCGAATCTCTATGTCATGAACTTACTCGCATCGAGAGTGATTATTCCCCCTCACCGGAATGTTCCTCTCCTCGAAACCTTATTACCGACTAGGGTCGGTAGGGTCCAAAGCAGACCTAGCTCTACCGAAAGTTCTCCGAATCCGGATTCGGCTAGAGGCTTAGTCAGTATATCAGCCCTTTGCTTGTCAGTATGGATCTTTTCCATTCTGATATCCTTCTTTTCGACATGGTCACGAATGAAGTGATGTCTGATGTCCACGTGCTTGCATCTTGTGTGAAGAACAGGATTCTGAGTGATTGCAATAGCACGGTATGCGTCAGAAAAATCGGCACTTCATTCCGAATGACGTCATAGTCTCTCATGCTTTGTCTCGGCCCAAAGGATCTGGGCGCAACAACTTCCAGCAGCCATGTATTCAGCTTCAGTAGTCGACGTGGCCACTGAGTGTTGTTTCTTTGAAACCCATGAGATCAGCTTGCTGCCAAGGAACTGACATGTTCCTGAAGTTGATTTTCGGTCGATTCTACATCCCGCATAGTCGGCATCGAATAACCAGCTTAGTTCAATATTATCATCACTGGATACCATAAACCCATGTCGGTGTTCCTCGTAGATAGCGGAGAATCTTCTTTGCTTGAGTCCATATGACTCCGCTTGGGATTCGCCTCGAAATCGAGCACGGACACCTATAAGCATAAGTTATGTCGGGACGAGTAGTCATTAGATATAATAAAGAACCAATTATAGCACGGTATTCAGTTTGGTCTACCGATACTCCCTCTTTATCAAGATCTATCTTCATATTCGTGTTCATCGGGATCTTGATAGGTTTGCCTGGAGGTGCGGCCGAATCTTTTGATGAGGTCTCGAGTGTATTTGCCTTGGTTGATGAATGTTCCCTTCTCGGTTGCTTGACTTGAAAACCAAGGAAGTAGTTCATTTCACCCATCATCGACATCTCGAACTTATCCTTCATCATCTTTTCAAATTGTTGACACATGATGACATTCTTCGAACCGAAGATAATGTCATCCACGTAGATCTGCACAAGTAATAAGTCTTCTTCCGGTCGAATGCTGAATAGAGTGCGGTCTCATGCCTTTACGAAAACCTTTCGAAGAAGAAACTCGGACAGGGTATCGTACCAAGCCCCGGGGTGCTTGTTTTAACCTCGCATGCAGCCTTTCTCGAGTCTATATACTTGATGTCCCCGCGAAAGCCGGGCGGTTGTTCCACATAGACTTCTTCTTTCAGGACGCCATTCGTGAACGCAGACTTCACATCCATTTGATAAACTACGAATCTTTGATGTGTTGCGTAGGCTAGGAATAGTCTAATTGCCTCCAATCTTGCAACCGGAGCGAATGTCTCATCGAAATCTATCCCTTCGGCTTGACAAGGCCTTTTAGCCACGAGTCTTGCTTTGTTCCTTACTATAATGTTGTTTTCATCTCGCTTGTTTTTGAAGACCCATTTGGTTCCTATGACATGTTGATGCTGGGGTCTGTCTACAAGCTCCCATACTTCGTTTCTCGTGAACTGATTTAGCTCTTCCTGCATAGCAATGATCCAGTCAGCATCTTTAAGTGCATCCTCAATATTCTGAGGCTCTTCAGTAGACAAGAAGCAGGAAAATAATGCGCTTTCTCCTTGACAGAATCTGGATCTTGTCTTGACATGTGCTGAAGGATCTCCAATTATAAGATCAGCAGTGTGAGCATCTAGCCACGATCTACGATGTTTTAACTCTTCATCTGAAATTTGTTCAACACAGATAGTAGGTGAGTTAGGCATTTCAGTTGTACTATTCTGAGATTGAAATAATTCAGTAACAAGAGTATGATCTACTGAGTCACCGGGTTCAGGGGCATTCAGCTCAGGAACATTACTAGACGTTCCCCCTGAGTTGTTATTCTCAGTAGTGTTGGTCTCAATTACCTCTACGGTTTCCTCATCGACCTGAGTTACACCGGGATTGATTCTCGTCGGGAGAATCAATCGCTCACCTACTTGCTCACCGGGTTGAGATTCAGTAGATTTGTCTACGGTTTCTTCGTTTGAATCATCATCCCAACATAGTTGGATCTTTTCGGATTTGTCTTTTAAGCTTAGATCCTCGTAGTCGCTACCGATGTCCTCGATTCGAATTTGAGTTATTTCTCCCGTCTTCGCAGCAAACTCGTTAAAGACAACATGAGGGCTTTCCTCCACGCAAAGAGTCCGATAGTTGAATACTCGAAAGCTTTGTCGACCCGAGAGTATCCTAAGAATACTCCCCGATCCGACTTGCTATCAAAAAGTCTTCAACCGATCTTTCCCATTATTGTGGATAAAGCATGAACAACCAAAAATATGGAAATAAGATAGAGAAGGCTTCCTGTCGTTCCATAGTTCATATGGTGTTCTCTTATGCTGCTTTGTCAGTAGAGATCTATTCTGAGTATAACATGCGTGACGGTAGCTTCCGCCCGCAATTTGGTTGGGAGTCCCGAGTCTGCGAGTAGAGTCCTAGCTGCCTCTTTTAGAGTTATGTTCTTTCGTTCAGCAACTCCATTCTGCTGAGGTGTGCGTGCAGCTGAAGTCTCATGCTCTATTCCTTCTGCTTTGCAAAACTCCTTTACCATGGAATTAAGGAACTCAGTTCCTCTGTCTGAACGTATTTTTCTGATCTTGGTGTTCTTTTCGACACTGAGCTTTTTCAGAAGCGTAGGTAACTCTGTTTTGACGCCGACTTGTTGGCAATGAATATGACCCATGTGTAGAGCGAGAAGTCATCTATGACCACTAATGCATATTTTCTGCCTCTGATCGTCACTGGGGAGACTGGACCGAACAAATCCATATGTAGCAGCTGAAGGATTCCATCCGTGGAAGGCGATGGAACTGGAGGATTTTGATTCCTTGTTTGCTTTCCCTTCAGACATGCTTCTGCACCTTGAGTGTCTTTGTTGAATACTTCATTCGGCGGTCCCCTTGCTAGAGTGTTTCTTGCAAGCTTGTTGAGCGTCTTAAAGTTGAGATGGGCTGAGTCTTCCGTGCCATAGCCACCCCGTGCGGTTGTCATTCTTCGCCAATAAGCAAGCTTGAGTTCAGTCGAGTTCCGGTCAGCCACATATATGTTCTTTCTGCGCAACACGATAACACTTGTTTTCCTTGTGGATTTATCAATAACATCACGTAAAACCAGCTAAAAAAATCACTCTATTTGAGTTATCACAAAATTGACTAACAGAGAGAAGATTATGCTGAAGTCCTTCAACATATGATACTCTTGGAACTTTGGCAGTTCCTATACTGAGTGTCCCATATCCTCTCGTGTAGCCTTTGGCATTATCTCCAAACTCATTCTGGGTCCTTCTTCAGTGATATAATTCTTGGCCAGACTCCTTTGGTATGTCATGTGTCTTGAGCATCCGTCGTCCACATACCATGGGTCTTTACGCACCCGCAAAACGTAATTATATTCGGTACCCTTTATTTTTGATTTTGGGTCCTTAGATGTTAGTTTTCATAACCCAAATCCTGTCTAACACCCCGGGTGGTTTCGGACATTTTCTTTCCACTAGAGTCAACATATCGGACCACGGGACTGGTCAAAGGTGACTTCGGAGCTTCCGAGGTTCAGGAGTCCTGATCTTCCGAAGTTGGTGGATCGCCGACCTTAGCCTTCGTGTGGCTTTCCTTTTCTTCGACATTTGGAGCCTCTTCGACTATAAGTTCATAATAGTATGACCCATACCGAGCTGGATGTGTCGGCTTTGGAGGTCCATACCGATCTGCCAATTTTAATTTCTTGGTTCCCCCTGACCTGTCTTTGGGGTTTCTTGGGCACCGATCTTCTTGTCGAATGCTTGACGTGTGGGATGAGGTGCTTTTATCTTCCGTTTGTTCTTTGCTAGGGGGTTCAGAGATATTTGCGTTCATAGTCTCCCCTCGAACAAATCTATCGCAAGCCGTACTTCCGAGTGTATCTTGGGGCGATGTGGAAGCTCCCCGGCCGAATCCAAGTCCTTCCTTGCGGTGCTTTGACTTATTGCATGCTAGCATAGCCTCTAATTTCTTTTCGGCACCCATGTACCTCTCGGTCATCAAGCTCCTCCGGACATCATCACTTTTCTTCGATGTGTCGTGCTCGGTCCCAGAAGTCCCGACATTTCTTGCTTCAGCAGACTTAGTTCAAGATATCTTTACGAGTCAAGTCATTGGTCAAAACCGAAATCCGATCTTCTTGATGCCGAGACTTGGCCATCGAGAGTTTATTTCCTCCCCGAGTCTCAACACAAGTCCTTCGGCCTCGAGTAGCGGCTGACTCTCCCGAGAAAGTCTCCGATTTTCTACTTTCGGGTATCCAACTCCCGAAGAGTCTTGTTGAGCCGCAGACTCATCCGAATTTGTTCGTCGGCGAGTTCTTCGTATGCGGTTGCGACGTCCAAATTCTCATCTGCACTCTGAAATAGTGTCGTGTGTGCGGTGTGAAGAGAAGTTAAGTGGTTCATGAGAATTTACCTCATCCTCTTCGCCGCCATCATGCACTTTTCACCGTATTCTTCGACTTCAAGCTCTAAGGCCATGAAAGCCGCTTCATCGTCCGATGAATCCATAAAAGAGTCGACCTCTTCCGAGTCGTCCCGAGATTTCACCAGCTATGTAGGATTGTCTTTTCTGGGCGAATTTCTCTCTCCTTGCCTTACGTGTTTGCGCGTTCGAGCACTATCGAGCTCGGACAATCATACCGATAATGTCCGGCTTCTTGCGGTTGTAACAAGCGATGACTCTTTCTTCTTTGCTTTCGCTATTCTTTGATGGTTCTCGAGTCATCTTTCTTTACGCATTCGTAAGATTGTGAGTCATGAGCGTGTTTCGACATATGATTTGACTTACCTTTCGTTTCCCGATAGGCTTTAGTCACTTTTCTCGCATCGCTCCTTCTCCCTCTCGATACTTTACAAGCGGCGCATACTTCCGAGCGAGACTTCCTTCTTGTAGATTATTGAGTGAAGGTTCGGTCTTACTCGTCGTTTTGCTCGTTGTTTGGAGATGTCTGCGGTCGATGCTTTGAAAGCATGGTCGATTTTTGTGTCGGCTTCGCCTCTGCTTTCTTTGAGGTCCGTCGAACTCAAACTCCTCGCTCGTAGTTCGAAAGATATGGTCGGGAGACACATCATCTAAGTCGGAATGTCGCAATATAGTGGCAAAAGGTGTCCGGTGTCCGTCCGGCGGTGCCCTCGAATCTTCGGATTCATCTCTCGGTGCTTCGAATGTCTTTCCCAACCCATTGATAGAGTTCATCAGATTGGTAAATCGACGTTCGATCTTCGATTTTGTCACCGGCATGAGAGACAAGCTTTCCAGCTTTTGGAGTTCCAGTGCTAATTTGTTGGCTTTAATCTTCTGAGTCCCTCGACTTAGTAGCGCAAGAGCATCCCGAGTTCTTTAGCGATCTTGCATTCCCCGAACCCCGCCAAGATAAGAATCACTAAGAGTGGTCGGTATGGCGTTTCGGCAACACGGTCTAAGTTGTGAAGCTTCTTCTCCTCGGGAGTGAAGAGACTTCTGTCTTTGGGAATCTTCTTCCCTGGTCCACCATTCCTCCTCCTTGAGCTTGGTCCCGAGTCACGACACTATCAATCATAGGAACGATAGGTCCATCTTCAAGCACTTCATACTCTGTCATGGAGGGATGTCGGATGTGCTTCCATTCCGACTCGCCATACTCCATAATTCTCCACCGAGAACATGGGTACCATCCTTATACCCGACATATCAGCCATGAAGAATATAGATATGAATGTAGAGTGATATGCGGTGAAAACGTTTTCCCTCGGATCCGTTCGAATAGACCAGCCTCAAAGATAACAAGAGTCAAAGAACTCCTGCTCCGATACCAATTGTTGGTCCCGAGTGTACGGTCGGGTGTAGAGGGGGGTGAATACACCCGATTCGATTTCTCAATTTCGAACTTGAACAATCCTATTCGGGATGGTGTCATGCAAGCAAATAGGCCACAGACCGGACAACCGTTTCCGAATCGAGTAAAAGGCTAAAAGAGTGCTTGACTCGTCCGAGATCCGCTAACCGACTAGGTCGAGTCGGTATCGTTCGGTGAGAGTTCGGTGTGCGGAATTGTGTAGGCCCAAATCAATTTTTGTGAGAAAACGTTTTAAGTCTCGGTTCGGTAGATTTAAAAGTTCGGTGTCTTTGAGACAGTTGATTGATTTAAATATGATGTTCGATATGAATAGTAAAACCAATGCAACGCTTAAGAAAGCGAGAAGAGACACGGGATTTTTAAAGTGGTTCGGATATCGCTCAAATCCTACGTCCACTGTCCCGAATGATCAGGAGGCTATTTATTATCCTGAGTTAGTCTCAGTCAGCTTGCACACTGGGCAAAGCCGCGTCTTGGTTTTTTATACTGATCCAAGTCTCAGTTTACAACACTATCAAACTTAAAGTGTTTGACAAACTTCTCCAACAGTGAAGGAGTCCTTATACAATAAGGATTGGGTTCAAATGTGAACTCCTTCGTCTAAGCTATGGATATAACAAGTGAGCTTAGGGTTAGAGGGATAAGGAACGAGAATGTAGCTATCTAGAGCGACGAACAGCTGAGGATTTAGCTATAGGTTCGTGTCAATCGCTTGGATGCTAGAAGCTTATGTCGGTTCAGCTTGGTTCCTTTTGAGTGGATGTAGTCTTTCATGGAGATAACTCGGTTGTTTCTTGCGGAGGACTTAGTCGTTAATTTCGCTCGTTTGAATGCTTTCTCGTGTTCTAGGCGCGCATTCTCTTTTAAATCTTGAATGATCCCTCTATTTATAGAGCGTAGATTGAAATAGATCCGTTGGAGACGATCTTCTTCTCTCTCTCTCTTTTTGGTAGCAAACGGCTCTTTTTGGTGTAGGTAACAATTGTACTTTCCCACCTTTTTAGGTAAAAGGTTGATTGCAGCTTTAGCGGTGAGAAGACACGTGTATGTTTGTCATTCGTTGAGGTGAATGAAGTGGTTGAGACAAGACAAACTTCGAGACGAGTCAAGCGACTTCTCTCTTCCTCGTATATGACAATGCTAATTCTCTTTCAAAAAGATTCGACAGTCCCTCAAGACTATCTGCCGTTGCTTGAGTCCGACCTTGTATTCGATAGATAGACTGCCGAGATAAATCTACCGAGGATCGGCCTCCGAGTTCATGAACTACTCTGCCGAGTTCGGCCTTAACCGACTCTCTCGCATATCGCTCCCGCCGAGTCCAATATCACTGAGTCTTTCAGTATACTGCTCTCGCTGAGTCCAAGATCACCGGAGTCTTACATGCGGTGCTGAGGCAAATAAGCTACCGAGCGCCTTGACCGAGAGCAGAGTGTCTACCGAGTCCGAAACCTCGAGAGACAAATACAAATACAAAGGAATGGTTCACCAATCAGATAGGGTTTTGGGATCTTCAAATCTTCTCAACAGTTCAGAGCACGAGGCTACTGAGCATGATTTAGTATGGAAGATAAGAGTCATTTCCCACAAGTATGGTCATGCTGAGGATTGAATCATCACCCAACATAGGCATATGTCCGTTGGAGACGACGATGCCACGTGTCACAAGCTTCCAAAGAAAACGGCCATAAATTCGAATTGTTGCAGCAGAGTTGTTGGACACTGTACATGAGAGCAGCTTTAGTTGGTAAGAGCAGATATGCTTTGGCGGCTTCTCATTGGTCGAGGTTTGTGGTGGGTGAGATGTGTCAGACATCGGAGTTGACTCTCCCTAATCCTCGTATGATCTTCTGCTGACTTTTGAAAAGACTTGAACAACTGGGTCATTTCCTGCAGGATACAGTAAACTTCAAGCAGTCTTTGTCTTCTTCGTCTGAGTCGGCTGACAGGAGATTCTCTTGAGTAAGGTCAGCTGATGACTGCGAAGGTACTGAGCTTGCATAGAGTTCTTCTGCTAATGTCTGTCAGCTGATGTGATGTCTTCTACTGAGGCGAAGATCAGCTGATGACATAAGAACGCAAGCAATTACACTGATGACGTGGGGTTCTAGAAAGTAACTTCGACAGAAGATCAATCCAACATTTTACCCCGTACAGGACATAGACAGAAAGGATAAACAAAATAAAAACAGTCTAGCCTATACATCATCTAGTCCTATCGACACTACACTACTGATATCAGCTGGGTTTTGGGATCTTCAATTCCATAGTACTACTACGATTTCCCCAATATTATTTTTAACCCATTAGGCTGAGTATCTCTTACCGACTCATAACCCAACACAAACTAAAGAAATATAAATAAATAAATAATATTTATAAGGCTTCCCGATTGATTTTTTCATTTATTTATTTATAAAATAAAGATAGATTTAAAATTTGTTTAGATTTACTTTCCTATCAAAATAAAATATATACAATTTTTTTAATTTTTTTAATTTTTTTTCAATTTATTTCAAGTTGATTTTATTCAATATAATTATACGTATGTTATAGAAATAAAAATAAAACAAAAAGTGTCACAGCAAATTGCATGCAATATGACATCAATATGTTCTATAGTCGAATTGTCATATGTCTCTTAAGTTAGTAATGTAATTTATATGTATTTAATATAATTATATAATCAAATCCCACATATTCAAAAAATGAAAAATTGAATTATCTAAGAAATGAAAAGTTGAATGAATAAAACTTTTGGATTTACATCATTAAATTTTGTATTAAACTCTCTATACTTATATATTCATTACGTTTAAAAGAAGTAAAACTTAAATTTGAAATTGAAAGATAAATTGTGTTTCTACATTTGATTGAAACTATATTTAGAAATTGACCTAAATCAAATTAGGGCTATAAAATGAACCAATTTTTTTGCTTGATTCAGTATTCGTATTTGAAATTTGATATTCGTATTCAAAATTTTAATATTCAAATTTAAATATATATATTCATTTCAATTTAATTAATATTCAAATACGAATATGAAATTATGATATTCTATTCGATATTCGTAAATATTTGATTAAAGTTTTTAACATATTTAATACATAAAATATAATTAATAAAATATAGTAATGAAACCCATTAATAATTTAGTCCATAAATACTATATAATGATCATAATTGATTTTTTCTTATTTAGGTATTTGATATTGATAATGATTGGTTAATGATTTTAAAATATTATTTTATTAAATTTTAATATTATTTATATTGAATTTGATAATTAATACTCCCTCCGTCTCATTATTTATGTCCCATTGGGATTGAGCACGGTAATTAAGATAGTGGAGGTAAAGGTGTAAAGTTGTGGTGTAAAAGTATAAAGGGGTGGGGTCCACTTGCTTAGATTGATTATGGTCCACTCATTTATTTCCTTATTTGGTATGAGACATAAATAATGGACAACCAAAAAAAGCAGTGAGGCATTAATAATGGGACGGAGGGAGTATTATTTAGAGCATTATTTTTCTTAGTGGAGTGATAAATTAAGTTGAATATTTGTCAATAACTATAGAAAATGAATCAAATATTCGTATGGAATATTCAAATACTATAAAATACTAATAAAAAATGAATATTTGATTAGATTCGAATATTTGATTAACATAAACAAATCGAATACAAAATGGACTTAATATTCAAACGAATATGAATACGAATATGAATACTCGAATAATGAAGTAAATATAAATCGAATACAACAATATTGACTCGATTCGGTTCGTTTATAATCCTAGCTCAAATTGATACAATATTGTAGTGATTAACAAACTTTTGTTAAATTCAAGTTTAGTAAATGCAATCAATGAGTTAATTATAGCAAAACTTACTAGCATATTCAACATGAAATTAGTCAAGATGATAACAACGATCAATATATTAGTTGTGGGATTTTCCCACTCTAAAAATCAGAATTCATTTTACGCAGAAGAATTCTATCTTGATAATTAGTACAACAATATTTTAACAGAGGGGAGAACTCTTTTTCTAGCCTAATAGGATAGATTATAAGTTTTTTGGCCACCTATATAATTTTTTTTAGCTGATATACATACATTCTTACTCCATTTTGTTATGTGGGATTCGGAACTTTAACTTTTTTGCATAAAAAATCTAACTTAATTTCGGGTCCCCACAACCACGAACTCTTTGCAGAAAGAGTAATTCGATTAGTCATTTTGTTTGGTTAGTCGATTTTTGCTTAGTTGATTTTGCTAGTCGATTTTTGCTTAGTCGATTTTGCTACTAGATTTTTGCTTAGACGATTTTGTTAGTGGATTTTTGCTTAGACTATTTTGCTAGTCGATTTTGCTTCGTCGCTTATGCTAGTTGATTATGCTTAGTCGATTTTGCTTTAGATTATTTTGCTAGTAGATTTTGCTTCGTCAATTATGCTAGTCGATTTTGCTAGGCGATTATAGCTTAGTCGATTTTTTTTATTCTATTATGCTAGGCGATTATGCTTAGTCGATTTTGCTAGACGATTATGCTAGTAGATTATGCTTAATTGATTTTTCTAGACAATTATTACTTGGTCGATTTTGCTAGATGATTTTTGCTAGTCTTTTTTGCTTAGTCGATTATGCTAGTCGATTTTGCTTAAACGATTTTTCTAGTATATTTTGTTTCGTTGATTATGCTAGTCGATTATGCTTACTCAATTTTGCCAGACGATTATTGCTTAGACGATTTTGCTAGTAGATTTTGTCTTTTATATTTTGCATAGTCGATTTTGCTATTCGATTTTGAGTCGATTTTGCTAGTACGGAATATAAAAAAAAGAAACATTAGGAAAAAAAACTTTATAACATAAAAGCATTAAAAAAAACCTTCAACATAAAACATTTCTTTAAGAAAAACAACAATAGATCATTTTTTCCGTTGGCTAGATGGATGATGGAATGTATGGCTTCCTCAGTGATCGGCGGCTCCCTACTCCTTCATGACGACATTTCCTTTGTCCCATTGCATCCTCCATCCGTCCGCTTCATCTTGACTAGAACGGGTTTGCTGCACTATCCATTTTACCCTAATAATGATGTCCACTCCTTCCACGTGGACGGGGACAAAGTCATCAACCGTCATCTTGTCACCGACCTCCACGATGACCTGCTCACAAATGGTATTACCGACTAGGGTTCGACCGTCATGATGGAATATGAAGGAAGAATCAGTTACCTTTCTCCACGTAAGTTGTTGCAATTTTGATTGTTGCTCGTGTTTCAGACCTTCTGATCTGTGTCCCAGACCTTTTCTTCCTCCGTGTGGTTAGATAACTGAAGAAAAAATAAATATGTCTCTCTCTCTCTCACTTGCGTGTATACGTTAGTGAGTATGTGAATGTGTGTTATGATTATGAACATAATACTAATATACATAGGCTTCAAAAGCAAATATTATATTAATATTTGTAGCCCATTAATTTAATTATATCCCTAATGAGCTTCCACATCAATTAGCCCATAATATAATAAATTAATCTATTGAGTTACTTTTATTTATCAATTAATTGGCCATGCCAATTAATTCCAGATAAATAATATTATTAAATAATACAAAATGCATTAATTTATTAATAATAATTTCTAAGAGACAATAAATAACTAGACAACTAATTGGACCACATCAGAGATTCAATACAAGAAATAAAGTCGGGCATCAAATCAATTAATTATCTATGCTCAGCCAAGAGCAACATCAATTAATAAACACATATTCATTCCACTAGAGAATCCGTGCTGACTTACCCTTTTATCCCAACTTGAGCATGTGCTTGTATTTAGATTTAATCGATCCCAAATTAAGTCCACCGACAGCTTAAATTAATTAACATCTTATTATATTCCTGAGTAGTGTCACTCGACCTTATTAACACACCTGAACTTAATCAACCAGCGGGGTTTAGTGTAATAATACTTACGAGTTCCTCAGGGGATATTATCAACTCATTTTACTAGGATATGGTTGCAAGATACAGACAACCAGCCTGAGCCACAAATGACTAATAGCACTCAAGATACGAGATCATGTCGCGATGACCTTCACCATAGTAGGTCAAAGTGATAGATAGTCAAATGCAATCAGCTGAAGTCTTACCAACCTTAAGACCAGTTAAGTAATCGAGATCGTGGTTCTCCACTAGTGGTTCTCCACTAAAGTCAGTTAGGAGATCACATCTCATTATGATCCATCAATACACCACCTTTAGTGTACCAAGATATAGATAAGCGGCCAAGACAAACCACTTCTTATCTAAATGCGGCACTTATACCGACAACTTATTCTTAAGTTGTCTCAGTTGTGATAACTATTTATATTTTGTTAGGTCAACCAATTGAGTAGTCTTCTATGATCTACAATACACTACACAATATAACTTATATACTCCCTCCATCCCGCTTGACTTATCTTGTTTTCATTTTTGGGTTGTCCCACTTGACTTGTCTTGTTTCCTAAAAAAGAAAATAATTACTAAACAAACTTCCACTTTTTCTTTGTGGGGCCTACCTTTATACACACAATCACTCACTCATCTACATACAATCACCCACTCATCTTAATCTCCGCGCCCCAAAGAAACAAAACAAGTCGGGCGGGACGGAGATAGTACAAGATAAATGATTACATGTGCAAATAAATAATTATCAGATAGGAGAATAAAACGGTGCTAATGAAAAAACACATTGTATATAAGTATAAAAACTACTTCCAGTATACAAAATCTCAACACGTCGCTCATGGTAATGCGGTATGGCACTACTTTCGTAATGTTGATCGCTAACACGGGCAACTAATGATCCGCAATGAAGTTACAGTAAACGGTGCCATCCCGGCCATTCGGCTCCAATCTTCCCAACCACTTTTAGTGCAAAAGCGTCGGGTGTGAGGGCTAATGTGGGCGTAGGAGTGGGAGTGGGAGTGGAAGCGACATGCATGGCCATCAAGTGATTGAGTAGATGAACCAATTCACGTTGATGCATAGCTGCAACTTGGAGATTCGTCTACAAGGACACGATCCCTTCTTTCATGGATGCGATCTCATATTGCATGTGACCTACAGCATGGGTAACATGTTGATGAAGGTCCAACGCCATTTTTTGAAGATTGGAGATGGAATGTGATCTAAAGTGAATGAAAAGACCATTATTTATAAGGGAAGATGTTGCATTAAATCTCCATCAAATCAAATTCGCCTAGAGCAAATCCAACTTGAAGGAGAAAATCTCATCATCGCATATCTTAGTGATGATCGAGAAGATCATCATAATAAATGTCTGCTTCTTCTCCAATTGAAGGTTTGGGGGTAATGGCACCACTGTTAGAACTTCCATCCAATTTTACTTAATACATTAGTCTACTAGCTTAATCATGAACCTACTAGGGTTTATTGATTTTCGTGTAAATGAATAGTCGCTTGGATCGCCTAGTTGCATTCCACCTTCTCGCCCGTCTAGCCGGATGCGTCTATCGGGATTCGTCTAGTTGGGTTCGTGTAGTGGCTTCGTCTAGTCGGGTTCGTCTTAGTCAAGTTTGTCTTAGTCGGGTTCGTCTAGTCGGTTCGGTTAGTTGATCCCTAAACCCCTCTAAACCCCAAATCCTCTAAACCCCGAACTTTATTGATCCCTAAACATATACGCATATCTAATCATATAGGAACGATAAATTATAATGACAATAATAGGAAAAGTATATTATATGTAGATTACTTATAAGTATATGTCTTTAGTAATCTAAAAGTAAAAGTAATATTTTCCTAAAAGTATACTCAAAGTTGTCTTGAAGAGATTCATTTGAAATACTTATGTATATATATAATTAAATACTTATAATTCAAATAATAATTATTAAACACTTCATATGTTATTAAATACTCTCTCCGTCCCATTATTAATGTCACACTTGCCTTTTTTGATTGTCCCATTATTTGTCTCATACCAAATAAGGAAATAAATGGGTGGACCACAATCAATCTAAGCAAGTGGACCACAATCCTTTATACTTTTACACCACAACTTTATACATTTACCTCCACTATCTTAATTATCATGCCCAGTCCCAATGGGACATAAATAATGGGACGGAGGGAGTATATGTTATGTTTAGAAGTATTATTTTTTTAGTTAAAGTATTACTTTCGATATTGTCCGAAATAGAATCTTACGATATTGTCCAAAATAGATTCTCATACGTTGATTGTATTGATTCAATGGTCGTGATATTATGTAAGTTTTTTTAATCGGAACGTGCACAATAACTATTACGATTACGATTTTGGGCGAATCTCGTCCGTTGATTGTCTCGATCCAACGATCGTGATATTATTTAACTTATTTTAATCGGAACATGCAAATGATTATGATTATGATTGTGCGCGAATCTCGTCCGTTGGTTGTCTCGATCCAACGACCGTGATATTATTTAAATTCTTTTAATCGGAATTTGCATTGTGATGATTAAGATTACAAAAAGTTCGGTATTTATAGGGGAAAGATGATCGCACTAAATATACATTAAATCAAATTCGCCCAGAGCAAATCCAAATTGATGGAGGAAATCTCATCATCGAATATCTTACCAATGATCGAGAAAATCATTACATTAAATGTTTTCTTCTAATTCAAAATTAAATAATAGTAACATATTCGTCTACATATTTTTTTTTGTAATGTATTCGTTTAAATGGTTGTAGCATATTCATCTAAATAATATTTGTAATGTTCTTAAAAATAATTTAACGATCCAGAAATCATTTATTCAAAAATCACTTAATACATATTCGTCTAAATAACATTTGTCGTCTAGGAGTATGTATTAAATGATTGTAACGTATTCGTCTAGCCTAACGTATTCGTCTACGCTGACTTATTTCGACTAGGCAAGCTGACGTATTCGTCTACGCTGACGTATTCTAAAATCCAGCGTATTCGTCTACGTTGACGTATTTCGACTAGAGTATTTATTAAATGATTTGCAAATCGTAAGTGTGGGATCCTTTTTTTTTATTATTAAATATAGTTTATATTTTACAAAGTTAAAAATTAGTAAGTCCCATAATAAATATAAAAGAAAAAATAAAATAAAGTGGCTAGAAAATGTTATTTTTCAAAATAGTAGCTAAATAACTTATATTGTTATTAAAATATGTTAGTTTTATACATTTACACTTAACTGAGAAAGATGTTAGAGAATGAATTATATAAGAAGCTCGCTAAAAATAAGAAATAAGAAGAAATGTGCACTATTTTATTATTTGATGGTTTGTATTGAATATATTTTGGAATATTTCTTGTGCATATTCTATATACATTTTATGCATAAGAGCTAAAATTTAAAAGTTACAAGATTTATATATAAAAAAATTAAGTCATATCTTTCTATATAACCACTAATCCATACCCAAAAGATGTTATATGCATTTCTTTTTCCTCCTGGACAATTTTTCGTTATAAAATGTATACTCAAGTGTGCTAATTATGTTTTTTTTTTTATGCTCGTAATGATTAAGGGAGAAAGAAAAAACAGTCAATTCCATTTTGTATAAATATTGCTGATTGATTGAAAAATCTCTTGCTAAAAAAATCAAGCATCATTCAGCTGGCTATTTCAGAATCAAATCCGTTCACAACGTACCATAAAAAAGAAATTCCAAAATGAAAGCACAGAAAGGCGTCGACTGTCGGATTTTGTGAAACTATTTTTGGTGTTTTGGATAATTTGTAATTTTTTTGGTATTATATCGTAAGAGAGGTTGAAGAAGTTATGAATTCGTGAGGATGAGCGAGAGAGACTGAGAGAAGAGAGATGGGAGCAATTTTCTCATTCCTCAGCAAAGAAACCTATTAATGGTACTACAAATATGTCGCAAATTGACGGCGTTGCGGTGGCGGCGAAACGACTCCTTATCTGGCTTCCAAGTCAGTAATGGTGATTGTTCCACTCGCCGGCTCACTTGGTGATGATGGACTGCCTCTTCTTATACTCTCTATGAAATACGCTGGTTCTTTTGGCTAAGGCAAAAAATACCTCCATCGTTGCCCAGCATTGGAACCACCGAGCACATGGTTGGCATGTCTTCCTCAAATTTCTGAACGCATAACAATCTCACATGGATGCATCTCTCCACTTAACATGCCATGAATGTATCCTTCAATCTGGTGCAGAAAGTTCTTTGGTATCAATGAGATCCCCTAATCATATCACGCAAATCAGTGATGTAGGGATTAGCATATGCAGTGCAGGTAGAGCTTTTAAAGCACTCATCTTTGCATTGGTTAAGGCTGATGCTTGTATTCAACCAAAAACTCAACATACCCTCTAACCTGCAGAAAACCATCAACACCCTTGCCATTAAATGGCTTAGTTTTTAATGCATCCACCAGACCAATCTTGAAGGTCCCAATCCTTTTGGAATTTAGGGGCGAATCCGTCTAACTGGGCTATCAGTCTTTTGATCTGCAGATACCATTAGGATCACAGCTACCATATTCACCTCATTTATCTTGAGGAAGTGTATAGGCAGTATCCCATTCCACTGTCCTGTTCGGAATATTTTCATTGTCCCTCTCAGAACCACCATTTGAGGCAAGCCATGGTTATCGATACCGAGCACCATTTTTCCTGGAGAAGGATCATCCACATCTCTCCATGATGTCAAATTTCTCTTCACACCAGAATCCTCATCGTCTATAAACGTCATTCCCGGCAAGAGGGTGTTGGTGGGATAATCAAAACTCTGCCATGCATAGCTTTGCGTGGTGTTGTCTTCAAGAACAACATTTCCAGTTTCGAGGAGCTTTAAAACAGTCTCTTGCCACCCATGATGAACTGGCAGACCAGATAATGGTCTCGCCGCTGCTTATAGCAAGGTTTTATTTCCGGAAATTGTTAAAACAACTGGTTCTTGTGAGTGAGTGATGGGATTGTTCCTATTTGCAACCCAGACTATAACATCTGGTGTGGTCTAGAAAAATCCCATCTCGAAAGCTTGGTTTTGAGAAACCAGAGTTTGCCCAACAGCAAGCTTTTGATTTGGAAAAAGGCTGTGATTGCCAATTATATCAGGAAGAGAGAGGAGGAGAGAACAAAAGTTTTTTTTTGCATATACTTTTCATGCAGCTTTTGAGTGGAAGGCAAAAGCCTATCGAACTGATGATTCTAAGGTCTTTGCATGCTTTAATAGATTCAATGTTGTCGTGAATGTTGCAAGACATTAATGAAAGACATTTGCAAGATCTAACCAATGATCTGATGCATTTGCAAGATCTAACCCAAGACTTTAAAGAAGGACACGTTTGTAGACAACCCACAAATTTATCTCCGATCCTTTAATTTTTCTTCGTATTTATATTTCTGTTGAGTTGTGTTAGTATCTGTTACTGTTGTATCTACTTGGCATTTTTGTGGGTTTTACTGGGCTAATTCGAGATTTAACCAAGTTTTGGGAGCATTTCGTGAATGTTGGAAATTCGCAATATCCGAAACTGCATGTCTTACCACTATAAGGACCAAATTGCAAAACTCCTTACACTGAAAATCCCAATTCCACCCCTCAATTGCCCTAAACAAATTACGTATGTGCTTCCATATTAGTGATCTAGTCTATGGCTGTAGTGGAGAAGGGGGTAATGGGTAGGCGTGACTTTCCGGCGGATGACTACTTTGACAACGTGGAAAGAGGGCCGGCGGTCTTCCGAGTCATGCGATAGTAAAGTATGTCGTCAAATTGACGGCGTTCCGGTGGCGGCGGACGTCGTCGTAATTGAGATGGAAATGGCGCCTTATCTGGCCTCCAAATCAGTAATGGTGATTGTTCCACTCCCCGGTTCACTTGGTGATGATGAACAACCTCTTCTACAGCTGCTGGAGCTTCTCTCTATGAAATATGCTGGTTCTTTTGGCTGGGGCATTATACCACCATCGCTGCCCAGCATTGAAACCACCAATGACATGGTTGGCCTGTCTTCGGCAAACCTCTGAACACATAATAATCCCACATGCACGCATCTCTCCACTTCAGAGGTCATGAATGTACCCTTCAAGCATTCATCCATCAACTCCACACTCTTCTTTTGTTTCCACAGCAACCATGCCTGCCAAAATCACTACCAGGTTAGCTTTCACTATACATTCTTGATTTTACTGTGTGCATATCCTCTTACATGGCCCAAGAGGTTAAGATTATGATCTCCGTGTGCATATCCTCTGTTCTTCTCACCACTGATTATCTCCAGCAATACTACTCCAAGACTAAATACATCAGATTTCACTGAGTATTTCCCATCAATAGCATATTCTGGAGCCATATAACCACTACAAAAGAACTACGATCAACAATCCACCTAGTAGAAAATAATAACACGGTGATGATATAAAGAAAACTTACAACGTCCCAACAACTCTTTTGTTCTGGCAAGACACTGATCCTCTTCGAAAATTCTTGCTAACCCGAAATCTAAAATTTTCGGGTTTAGATTTCCGTCTAGTAAAATATTGCTCGTTTTTAGATCCCTATGAATAATCTTAAGTCTTGAATCGTGATGGAGGTATAGCATTCCCTTTGCGATACCCATGATAATGTCGTAACGCTTTGGCCATGTTAATAGTATTCTTCGGTTGTGATCTGGAAATGATTGCGAGTATTAACACTGTGGCCGCTTTAAACTCAAATGAAAGGATACATCGGAGCTTACCAAAAACAAGATAATCTAAGCTTTTATTTTGTAAGTACTC
Source organism: Lavandula angustifolia (assembly GCA_028984105.1). Taxonomy (NCBI): domain Eukaryota; kingdom Viridiplantae; phylum Streptophyta; class Magnoliopsida; order Lamiales; family Lamiaceae; genus Lavandula; species Lavandula angustifolia. Next base: position 58,364 of record JAPVEC010000056.1, on the reverse strand, counting down.
ATAGATTAGAATCCTTTCCTCTTCTTCAATGCAACATCCCAAAAAGTCTGACGAGGTTTCTATGTTGAAGTTTTGCAATCACCGTAACTTCATTCTTGAATTCTTCTAGACCTTGTGATGAAGTTCTAGACAATCTTTTAACTGCGATTTCTTCTCCTAATGGCATGATCCCCTGCTTATGCATGTTTGTAACCATATAAGGATGCCAATGTATTGTTTTTTTCCCTTAATTATAGCACTCTCATGTTCATGTAGTATGTTATTACCTTGTAAACAGGACCAAAACCTCCACCTCCAATCATGTTTTCCGTGGAGAAATTATTTGTTGCTTGCAGAATGGTTGCCATCTTGATCACAGGTAATTCTACATCCTCATTATTCCTATTTACTGATATGATGCAAAAGGATAAATAATTGGTGCCTTAGTATCAACATGAATAAACTAAAACAGTCCACTTCAGAAATAAAGATTTTTACCTTTTCTATTTCGCCTAGTCATAAAAATCAGACCTCCATTGATAAATGTTGATACTAGAATGCCAGTAGCAATTGATATCAGTATTAACTTTGTAGGACTTTTATTCTCGTCCTTTGTTAAATCTGTGTTTGAATCTACACGAAAAATCACCAGCCAATGTAATTAGGGCATGTATTCATTGCCAACAATTAGGATTCAAAATATGTATGTAAAGTATAATATCTCAAGCCTCCGTAGACAAATGATGGTTTTGTAGTAGTTACCTAGTTCAGAAACGGGTAGGCGGATATAGATGTTCTGTTTGCTATCTGGTGCAGAAAGTTCTTTGGTATCAATGAGATCCCCTAACCATATCACGCAACCACTGCCTCCATCAGTGATGTACGTATTAGCATACGCAGTGCAGCTAGAGTTTTTCAAGCACTCAGCCTTGCATTGGTCAAGGCTGATGCTTGTATTCACCCAAAACTCAACATATCTGGATATTTCACCCCTCTAACCTCCAGAAAACCATCACTACCCTCGCCATTCAATGGTTTAGTTCTAATGCATCCACCTGACCAATCTTGAAGGTCCCAATCCGTTTGGAATTTAGGGGAAAATCCCTTGAAACACTGACATCTAACTATGCTATAAGTCTTAACTGTGCAGATTCCATTAGGACCACAGCTACCATATTTGTCGCATGTATCTTGAGGAAATGTGTAGCCAATGTTCCACTTACCTTTTTTGGCATTCATGGTATAACGCCTGATTGAACCAGATGTATCTAGTTGCGTTCTGATGAAAACCGAGCTATCGTAAGGCTGTCCTATAGATATCAACTTCTCTTGTATGAGAACTGCCTCTAGTTTGTAAAGGGGATTGGGATAGCGTGGACCTCCAGAAAAATATAACCCATTCCACTGTCCTATTCGGTATATTTTCGTATTCCCTCTAGAAGCCACCATGTCAGGTAAGCCATGGTTTTCGATCTTGAGCATTATATCTCCTGCAGAAGGATCGTCCGTAGCTCTCCATGATGTCAAAAAGCTCCACACACCAGAATCGGCATCGTCTATAAATTTCATTCCCGGCAAGTAGGTGTCAGTGGGATAATCAAAACTCTGCCATAAGTAGCTTTGCTTGGTGTCGTCTACAAGAACCAGATTTCCAGTATCGAGGAGCTTTAGAACTGGATTTGTTGCTAACGATAACGAACTCACCGACCAGATAATGCTCTCACCGCTGTTTATAATTAGACTCCAATTTCCGGATATCATGAAAACAGCTGCTTCTTCTTGTGAGTGAGTGATGGGATCGTTCCGATTTGCAACCCAGGCTACAACATCTGGTGTGGTCTTGTACCATATTCCCAAGTAGTATCTTTTGGGAGATTTCCCAATTGAGAAAAATCCCACCTCGAAAATTTGATTTTGGGAAATCAGAGTTTGCCCAACAGCAAGCGTTTGATTTGGAAAAAGCATGTGACGGTCAACTGCTCCAAGTGTTAATCTCAGAAAGGCGATGGAGTGAAGAAGTGAGAAGAGGATTGTAGTGAAGAAGGAGAAGAACTTCTCCATCTTCGATTACGTGCAGCTTTGGTAGTAGTTTAAGTGATTATAGTCAATAGCTTTTAAAAGTAGTACGTAGTAGTATTATCAAGAAAATAAAAATTTCTGAAGTATTGAATTTGAAATGTCTTATTTCTGAAGTAAATTTTGTCTTTGATGGGTCCCGCTGTGAAGAAACTGGACAATTAGCATGCAAACCAAACTTATTTGTGGATTTTGCAAGAAGACTTTCGAATTATCTTCCTATATTGTCGTGATCAATCAAGTTTTGTTAGTAAATGCAATCAATGAGTTAAGTATTGCAAAACTGACTAGCCTATTCTCCATGGAATCAGCCAAAGTTTACAACAGTCAGCCATGCCATGTTGAAATATATTGAATAGGTTTTCAGATACAGAATGGAAATCTTCAAAAATAACACATAGGAATCTTTAAAAGGGTTTATCCTATTTGCAACCCAAACAACAGTTCTAATGATATTGAGTATAAGACGATTAAATTTTTTGTTGGATTACAAGCTGCTATTACAAGTAAACCGGTAAGTCGGAAAAAGAAAACAAACGAAGAAACCGTCGAAGTCGAGGATAACCTCCTATCCGCAAGACGAAATATGCCCCGGTAGTGCTCTCGGTTTTGGCGTATCATCCCCAAAGATGAAATGACGACGTCTCGAGGATTGCAGCATCGCAAGATCTTCGAGCTCCGGCGAACTGGACTTTTCCGGCGAGGACAAAAACTGCTGGACAACTAAAGCTCTAAAATGCAGAAGAGAAGATATGAATGGTGTGTTTTGAAATGTCATGCAACTAGCCTATTTATAGGCTGCTTCCCCTAGGTGAAGAGTTGTTATGCCACTTAAGGCAGGAGGACGTGGGGATGGTAAGTGGAGAGGTGGAGACTCCTAAACGGGCTCATTCCGGAGACTTCCAAAAAGAGCTCCGTGAACCTGGACTTTTCCTGCGAGGACAAAAACTGCTGGACAACTAAAGCTCTAAAATGCAGAAGAGAAGATATGAATGGTGTGTTTTGAAATGCCATGCAACTAGCCTATTTATAGGCTGTTTCCCCCAGGTGAAGAGTTGTTGTGCCAATTAAGGCAGGAGGACGTGTGGATGGTAAGTGGAGAGGTGGAGACTCCCGAACGGGCCTCATTTCGAGACTTCCAAAAAGAGATACTACAGTGCAGCGGGAGCACTACACCGAGCTGGATCGGGCCACCAATGTTGAACTAGATCAGCCACACTAGTCCGCACAAGTCCAATGCCAAGTCCAACGGACAAGATCCAAGTCCAAGGACACGGGCCGGGCACGGGCGCGGTGCGGCGCACCGCGCCGTGCCGCGTGTGAGGCGGTCGGTGAAAGGCTCGCGCGCATGAGCATGTGTGGCCCAAGCTCACCACATGTCACTTAGTTATCTCCTATAAAGTGGTAGATACATAAATACCACATTAAAAGTTTGTACATTAATCAATGTGGGACATTGATTAATGTAATAACTCTCCAAAACCCGAATTAGGTAAGTTTCTCCACTTTAGGTAACATATTAGTTTTGTCCCCCAAACTTCGAGCCACTATTTTTCACTCACCGAAAATCGGAATCGAGAAATTAAGCACACTATAATTATTTACTCGAAACGTAGATCGACGTCATATATCTCAATTCATAAATCGAATATATATCGAGGCTCGAAAAGACGATTAAAAGAGGCTGAATTTTGCTCAAGTCAAATTAGCATTTAATGCTAATTAAATTTCCATAATAACAAAAAATATATATATATAAATAATATATATATTACAAACGATTTTCCAACAATTTTAAAGTAATTTAATTTGTGCACACAATAAGGAAAATTTTAATGTCCGCCACTAGCTATGAGCTACTAATGTTATATAGCTAGCAGTCTAGCACTGAATATATTACTCTGTTCCGCGTGCGAATCCGAGTTGGATAATTGGCCACAATTGAATCCATGTGATCCGATTGCATGTGCAAAGGGCGCAAATAAGTCTTTTTGTTGTATTTATAAATTACCACAAGATTTTACATGCATTTATTCTTTCGATTATTATGTCAAAGCCTTTAGACCGGTAGTTTCACTGTGAATTTATTAACCAGATTTTAGTAATTTATTCCCTCTCAAGTGATTTTTTAAAATTACATAATTGAAAAAACTAAATCTCATAATAATACTCTTTAAAATATAATTCTCAATCTAATCTCCATTTTGCCACTTGGACATCCATTTGCCACATAAGTTTCCACGTGGATTTTTTTCTCAGTTTTATCTCTTTGGCTAATAAAACAAATAAATTTAGATAACTCAGTATGATACTCCTGGAAAATCAAGGAATTATATAGAAAGATGCCGATGATAAATCAGTTGCGAACTTTTTTTCTTGTTTATTTTATTCGTTAATTATTTAGATTCAATAAATGACTAATGAAAGAATGTATATTGAAATTAAAAACTAAAAATTAATTGATGTAGCTAGTTTCAGGTGAGTCTAAACAATAACGCTAAAACATTGATGCAACCGGTTGCAGGTGCAATCGGCCGCACTAAGTTAAATATAATATTGAGGGAAATCTTAACATTGGTGTTATTGTAGTGCAGTTGGTTAAGTGTTGTATTTTCAATCTAAGAGAACTTGGATTTGAAGCCCAGCAACAATTTTAGTGTTTTTTTTTTACATTAAATTTTTTTTTTTTTAATTTTCAAACTACAATATGACACGAAAAATAACAAATTTAATTTTTTATTTAAAAAAAAATTAATATATGACACAAAGAATATTAATAAGTATATTAAAATTTATTCTTGTTAAAAAAATATAATATAAATTTTTTTAATTTTATAATTGTATAAATAATACACATAGAAGAGATGGGACATAATGATGAATATGTATGAGATAATAAAAGTACTTGTTCTTAACAAAGTATCACATTATATGAAAAAGTATTAATTATAAATTTTCAAACTATAACATGACACGAAAAATAATAAATTTAATTTTTTATTTAAAAAAAATTAATATATGACACAAAGAATATTAATAAGTATATTAAAATTTATTCTTGTTAAAAGATATGAAAAAAAAATTAAAAATTTATAATTGTATAAATAATACACATAGAAGAGATAGAACATAATGAGGAATATGTATGAGATAATAAAAGTGCTTGTTCTTAACAAAGTATCACATTATATGAAAAAGTATTAATTATTCTGAATATATCACTTGTTTTGAATAAAAGTATCACTTCTTATTAACTAATGTATCACTTGTCATGAATCAAAGTATCACTTCCTATGAATAAATTGTATCACTTATTATGAATAAAAGTGTCACTTGTCATGAATCAAAGTATCACTTGCTATTAATAAAAGTATCACTTGTTCTTAACAAAAGTATCAGTCTTTACATGAAAAAAGTATCAAATAATTCTGAATATATCACTTGTTTCGAATAAGAGTATCACTTGTTATTAATCAAAGTATCACTTGCTTTGAATAAAAGCATCACTTGTTCTTAACAAAAGTATCACTTTACGTGAAAAAAATATCAATTATTCTGAATATATTACTTGTTCTGAATAAGAGTATTACTTGTTATTAATCAATGTATCACTTGCTATAAATAAAAATATCACTTATTATGAATAAAAATATTGTTGGTTTTAATAGAAGTATCATTTGACATGGAAACAATTCACTTGATCTTAAAAAAATCATTTTGTGGAAATAAAAAATATCACATTTTATAAACAAATTTATTTCTTTTTTTGAACAATTGTATTATTCTTAAAATGGGTGTATCGATTAAAAATAAAAAAGTTGTTAATTTTTTTTAAAAGAAAGTGTTATGTTAAAAAAAGTGTTATTAAAAAAATTAAAATAAAATAAAAATAAAAAGTGTTATTAAAAATAAAAAAAGTAAAATAAAATAGTCAAACTGCGTTGCAAAATATCACATTTTATAAACAAATTTATCACTTGTTTTGAACAATTGTATTACTTTCTTACAATGGGTGTATCAATTAAAAAAAAAGTTGTTATTAAAAAAAAAAGTTATTAAAAAAAAAATTAAAATAAAATAAAAACAAAAAGTGCTATTAGAGATTAAAAAAGTAAAATAAAATATTCAAACTGCGTTGTTAGGACTCGAACCCGGGTTACATGAGTGGGAATCCTAGGACTACAAATAACCCTGACAACCTAAATACCCAACCAACCCAACCATTCTACTCCCTCCGTCCCAAAATTCTTGTCCACTATTCCATTTTGGATTGTCCCAAAATTCTTGTCCACTTTCCTTTTTTAGTAAATTATTACACACAACTTTTTTGTGGGACCCACAACTTTATACCAATCAACACACAACTAACAACTCTCCTTAAAAACCGCAAAAAGCAAATTGGACAAGAATTTTGGGACGGAGGGAGTAATATTTAATTAATTTCTCTCTCCTCTCTATACTTCATTTTACTTTCAATCCAACCATCTTTACTTTTTATTATTTATCCCTAACCACCCCAACCATGCCCCACCAACTATATTTTTTATATATTTTAATTATTTTATATTTATATTATTATATATTTATATTATTATATATTAATAATAATTATTTAAATTTTAAAGACGTAAAATTAACTGAAATTGTAGGAAAAGTTATAAAGCTCGAAAATCGTACAAAGTAAAATATAGGAAACATTCGACAGTAATTGAAACACGAAATTGAAACAACGAAAAACTAAAATTACAAAAAAGGAAGTAAAGAAAATTCAGTTATCATCGCTGAATTTTTGCCAAATATGTTCGATCAAGTTGTCTCGAAGATCTCAGTGTGCTTCTCTATTCTCAAGTTGTGACTTGGTTGTCATATGATTAGCTAGATTTGCAATCATTTCTGTAGAGTATGCAAAATTATTATTTTCTGCTCCATCTTCAGTATGATGATCACTCCGACTAACTTGACAATAAGAAGACATTAGAATCATGTCTTCTATCTCTTCCAACCTTGAGGATTGTTTGAAGTGTTGGCCGATTTTTCATGAGGATTTTCAACGAGGGTTGGAGGGGTGTTTTGGGTGGAATTTTGTGAAAAATGTGAATTGAAATCAAACATCGGTGATGCGAATTCATTGTAATTTTGGAAATTTGCGTAACTGGGACAGTAATCTTGAGAGTAAGGAAAATTTGGGGAATTGGAGAAGTTGTTATTATATGGATTCATGATAATTAAAAGAGATATTGAGATTTGTAGTAAATAATTGAATGAGAGAAAATGAAAGTTTTTTAAGATGTGAATAAGTATAACAATATTTGGCTCTATTTATAGAGAATGAAAAATCATGAATTTTGGTTTAATTTTTATTTATTTTTATAATATATTATAGAAATATATTTATTTTTCTATTTAGAAAAAAATATTAAGAGACAATGGGATGATGCTAAGTGGCAACACCCAATTGGCCAACGCATATGTAACCACCGGTTTTTTGATATAAACCCACCTTGGTCGGTTTTTTCCTCTCCTCTCTCATGTATTTCTATTTTTTTTGCTTTAAATACAAAAATCAACCCGGCTAGGTTGATTTTCCAAGGGATAATCACGGTCCTAATAGCTCAACCAATTGCACTAAACGACACTATCATTATATTTGTAAATGGATAGTTAATTAAAATAGATAATTATTACACACACTTTAGGAGAGTTGTTGATTGTGGTAGAGATGTGGATCCCCCAAATAAAGTGTGTGTAATAATTATCTATTTTAAGAAATGTTACAAGAATTGTGGGACGGAGGGAGTATTAGACATCCGGTTGCGGTGCAACCGGATGCACCGAAGACCGACTCAACAATCAATTATGGGGCGTTTGGTTTGTAGTTCGAAATCTATTTCATGTTCGGGATGATTCCCTTCGGTTTTAGAATGTGTTGACTCATTCTAACACATCTCGTTTAGATTAGTTCTTTGGATTCGTAATCATTAATATACATGTATTTGGTATAAAATTTTAATTTTACTCCTTAACTTATATATAAAATATGAAATATTAAAAGTAAAAAATTAAAAATTAAGAAATGAATAATGAAGAAAGAAAAATTAAAAATACAAATGGAAAAATAATTTAATGAAAGAATAAAACTGAAGGAATAACAAAAAGAAAGAATGAAAAAAAAATAAAAACGACAAAAATGCAAAACGTATAATGAGAAAATAATTAAAAAAATTAAAAAATGGTAGGGAATTAAATTTGGCTTTTAAATAAAAGCCACCAAATAGTATGAGAATTGATGATTCTTAAATTTTTGGATATCATTCCAAATTTTGAATTCGACATCCTTAACCCAAACAACATTTATAGGTTTCATACCGATTCCTAATTTCAAATCCTTAGCTTTAGTTTCCTTTTTAAGTAATGATAGTTATCTTTTTTTGTTTGAATTCTATTTATTTTATTAATCCAAATAATAAGTCCTATAAATGATCCAGTGCTTAAAAAATAAAATCGGAATACTTTTTTCTAATGGTTATTCGATTAAATGGCAAAAGATAATGAATCAGAAATGTTATTACAAATTAATTATTAACTTGGATACTTATTTTTAAAAAGTGTTATTTTACAATTAATATTTTGAGGGTGTTATTTCGGAAATTCACCCCTCCATATAAAAATAATTTAAATAGTCGAGATTCAAAGTCCTCTAAATAATTTATTTATCTAATTCCGTTTTACTGTTTGATAATCCTTTTTATTTTTTATAATCGTTGGAATTTGACAAGATTATTATTATTATAAAAAAGAAAGGCCTCTTCTGATAAATTAACCATTTAGTGAAAGCAACATTGTTTAATATTATAATAATATTATACAATTATATATTGTCGAGTTTTTCCTCGGATCTTTCTGGACTTCAATTGAAAATGGAGTTTGTGGACTTCTGGAAATTTAAAATAAATCAGCACAAATTTCTTCAATATTTCAGAGAGAAATAACATTACTTCCAAAGCTCCGCGTAATCGAACATGGCGGAGTTCGTTTTCACAACCATCCTCTTCTCACTACTTCACTCCATCGCCTTTCTGAGATCAACACTTGGAGCAGTTGACAATCACATACTTTTTCCAAATCAAGCGCTTGCTGTTGGCCAAACTCTAATTTCCCCAAACCAAGTTTTCGAGGTGGGGTTTTTCTCGCCCGGGAAATCTTCGAGAAGCTTCTTGGGAATATGGTATAAGACCACACCAGATGTTGTAGCCTGGGTTGCAAATCGGAACAATCCCATCACTCACTCACAAGAAGAAGTAGTTGTGTTTATGATTTCTGCAAATGGGAGCCTTGTCATAAGCAGAGGTGGAACCGTAATCTGGTCGGCGATTTCGTCACCGGTGGCAAAGGACCCAGTTTTACATCTCCTCGATACCGGAAACCTAGTTCTTTTAGACCACTCAACTCAAATCTATCTATGGCAGAGTTTTGATTATCCCACCGATACCATGTTGCCAGGAATGAAATTGAAAGACGACAAAAATTTGACATCATGGAGAAGTCGGGATGATCCTTCTCCAGGAGATATGGTGATCAAGATAAAAAACCATGGCTTGCCTGATCTTGTGGCTCTGAGAGGGAAAACCAAAATATACAGAATGGGGCAGTGGAATGGGATATATTTTGGCGGCGGTCCAAGCTTTCCCAATACCATTACCAAAGTGGAGGCGGTTGTCATAGAAGAGAGGTTGGTATCTGTAGGAGAGCCTTACGAAGGGTCGGTTATCACTAGAACAACTCTGGATAGATCTGGTTCACTAACGCGTCATACCATGAATGCCAGAAAAGATAATTGGAATATCGCCTTCACATTTCCCCAAGATAAATGCGACGAATATGGTAGCTGTGGTCCTAATAGTATCTGCAGATCAAGGACTGATAGCCCAGTTAGATGCGAGTGTTTCAAGGGATTTGCCCCGAAATTCCAAAAAGGATTGGGACTTTCAAGATTGGTCGGGTGGATGCATTAGAACTAAACCACTGAATGGCGAAGGTGATGATGGTTTTCATGTGGTTAGAGGGGTTAAATATCCTGATATGTTGAGTTTTTGGGTGAATACTAGCATCAGCCTCGACAAATGCAAAGAGGAGTGCTTAAGAAGCTCAAGCTGCACTGCATATGCTAATCCATTCATTAATGATGGAGGCAGTGGTTGCGTGATATGGTTTGGGGATCTAATTGATACGAAAGAACTTTCTGCACCAGATAGTAAGCAGAACATCTATATCCGTGTGCCAGTTTCCGAATTAGGTAATTCATTTACGAATTCTATTCAAAGATTAAGGCTATGGAGGCTTGAGTTGTAGTACTACTGTGAACTTTGCTTCTATATCTGATTGAGTTCCTTGTTTCTATTATGGACTAGGGGTCTACTTTTTCTTTCCAATGTGCCTTCTTGATTTGAGTTTTTTATTGGTTCGAGTAAATTTGTATGTTGGTTATGGAATTATATCGTTCAGCTATGGCTTCATCAGGAATTGATTAACATTTGACTAGGTTTCTATTAAATTTTAAGCTCTGTTGCTTGACAAGTTGCTTCCGGCTAATCCAATGTTGAGGCTTGAGGGTATGCTTCATTTGGCTGCTATATTGTCTTTTCGTGTAGATAATAATACAGGTTTAATGGAGGAGGAGAAAGAAAGGCCTACAAAGTTAATACTGATATCAATTGCTTCTGGCGTTCTGGTCTCAGCCATTATCAATGGAGGTCTCTTTTTTATGACAAGGCGAAATAAGAAAGGTAACAATCTTTATTTCTGAAGTGGATTACTTTAGTTTATTCATGTTGATTCTGAGGCAACAATTATTTTTCCATTTGCATCATATCAGTAAATAGGAACAATGAGGATCTAGAATTATCTGTGATCGAGATGGCAACGATTCTGCAAGCAACAAATAATTTCTCCACGGAAAACATGATTGGAGTTGGAGGTTTTGGTTCTGTTTACAAGGTAACATACTACATGAGCGTGGTATAGCTAATCAAACCAATACTTTGGGAATTAGGATGCTCACTTTTATACGAACAGGGGAAGATGCCATTAGGAGAAGACATTGCAGTCAAAAGATTGTCGAGAACTTCATCACAGGGTCTAGAAGAATTCAAGAATGAAGTCATGGTGATCGCAAAACTTCAACATAGAAACCTCGTTAGACTTTTGGGATGTTGCATTCAAGAAGAGGAAAGGATTCTAATCTATGAATACCTACAAAATAAAAGCTTGGATTGTTTTATTTTTGGTAAGCTTTGATGTATCCTTTCATTTTCCTTGTGAAATCTCAAAGAGTTTAAAGCATCCACAATTAATACTCACAATCATTTCCAGATCACAACCGAAGAACACTATTGACGTGGCCAAAGCGTTATGACATTATCATGGGGATTGCAAGGGGAATGCTATACCTCCATCATGATTCAAGACTCAAGATTATTCATAGGGATCTCAAAACGAGCAATATTTTACTAGATGGAAATTTAAATCCAAAAATTTCAGATTTCGGGTTAGCAAGAATTTTTGAAGAGGATCAGTGTCTTGCTAGAACAAAAAGGGTTGTGGGGACGTAGTAAGTCTTTCTTTATATCATCAAAACAGATCAATGTGTTGTGTTTTCCCTAGGTGGTTTGATCATCATAGTTTATTGCAGTGGTTATATGGCTCCGGAATATGCTATTGATGGGAAATACTCAGTGAAATCTGACGTATTTAGTCTTGGAGTGGTATTGCTGGAGATAGTAACTGGTGAGAAGAACAGAGGATATGCACACAGAGATCACAGTCTTAACCTCTTGGGCCATGTAAGATAGTACTATTTTTATTGATAATTATAATCAAGAAAATGTTGCGAAGCTAACCTGGTAGTGATTGTGGCAGGCATGGCTTCTGTGGAAACAAAAGAAGACTACGGAGTTGATGGATGAATGTTTGAAAGATACATTCATCATGTCTCAAGTGGAGAGATGTGTGCATGTGGGGTTGTTGAGCGTTCAGAAATTTGCGGAAGATAGGCCAATCATGTTGTCAGTGGTTTCAATGTTGGGCAGTGACGGAGGTATATTGCCCCAGCCAAAAGAACCAGCATATTTCATAGAGAGAAGCTCCAGCAGCAGTATAAGAGGGTCTTCTACATCACAAAGTGAGCCGACAAGTGGAACAATTACCATTACTGACTTGGAGGCCAGATAAGGATGAAAGCAAAAGGTAAATATGCTGACTGATAAGGTTCTGACTTCTGGGAGATGTATTTGCTATTGTATCTGAGATTAAATGTATTGCAGAAATATTGTTTCAACTAGTACTCCAAGTTTGTAGTATATAACTGGTTAATCATGTTGCACATTATGCAGGATAAGATAAGGTTCTGATTTTTTAAAGAAGTGATGAGAAGATGAAATTCAGAGTCGTAATAATACTTTAATTTCTAATTGATTTATTACTTTTTATGATGCATTTGATTCATAGAATGAGGATTCTGGTGTCTATATTTCGTGTACAGATGCCACAGCAGTATTGAAGACATGACTATTTCTGTTATATTTGGAGGCAGAGTAGTTTCGACTTTCATGAGCTCCTCCAAACATTTTCGTGATTTTAGAATGTGTGAAAAAACACATTAGGTATGTGATCATACAATGGACAATATTATGTATAAACTAGAATATGTGGAATGTTTTCTCATGTGATTGGGTCTTCAGTTTGCAAGCAAATGATGCTTCAAATACCAGAAAGATCAAAAGGTCTGGCGAATAAGTTGTTGCAACATCCAACTATTTTGGAGGGAAGAGAAGATCTGGGCTTAACCTTACTTGACTTGGCCACAAAAATGATGTGAAGTTGGTTGCAGAACTTCTCGGTGAAGGTGGTTTCGGACCAGTTTACAAGGTGATCATCTTGAGGTGACTTCTTTTTCCTTTATGTATATAAACGTGATCAACAATGCTTTTCCAGGGTGTACTAATGGATGGAAAAAATATTGCTGTGAAAAGACTTTCAAAGAGTTCAAAAATATAGTGAAACTGATTGCTCAGCACAGAAACCTCGTGAAGCTTCTCGCTTGCTGCATCGAAGAGGATGTGAAAATCTTGATCTATGAATACATGATCAATACATATTTGGCTTGTATCCTTCTTGAATACTTATCACTCACTCCCTTGGCTTAACCCTATTCTGTAATATTAGGCCAATCGAGACGATTGGATTGGTCCCAGCGCTTCAACATCACATACAGTATTACTCGTAAACCTTTCTCGATCTTCACCAGGACTCAAGATTGAGAATCATCGACAGGCATATACTACGTAGCAGAAGTTGCAAATTGTAATTATGGTCTTACAGTTTCATCATTCTATAATGTTAATGGTGTCCTTTGATTCGCTACAGTGAATTTATTTGTGGATTTTGCAAGAAAACTTCCCATATTGTCCCGATTAATAAAGTTTGATTTAATAAATGCAATCAATAAGTTAACCATAGAACTATCTATCATCTTCTACATGGAGCTAGTCACAAAGTTTACAACAATCAGAGCTTCCCAGAAGTGGGATATGCCCACTTTAATCATAATTCATATTTAAAGTCTACATGCATCGATTTTTCCACCACAGAAAACAAGTATGTTGAGATACATCTCTTCATCTTGCTTCCAGCTCAGTGATTGTGAATGTTTCTTGACAAATACTCGTCATGCAGCTGGTGCCCCTTTCGACGAAAAACCCAGGTTCCTTAGGTTTCGGAACGATTGCTCCATCTGTTCCTAACATGAAAATCACTGATGCCACGACTGGCCTGTCTTCTGCAAATTTCTGAATGCATAATAACCCCACTTGTATGCATCTCTTCACATGATATTCTATGAATGTATTGCTCAAACATTCATCCATTAACTCCAGAATGTTGTTTTCTTTTCCCAGTAAACATGCCTGTTGAGTGTTGGGATCGGATCGAAGAACGCAACGGAATTTAAAAATTTTCGATCAGCTACAACAATATAACAATTATATCGATCTTCACGTTAATATGATCATAGGATAATCGTACTTTTTTGCACTCCGATTGATGTAGGGATTCAGCAATCAATTGTTACCCGCAGGGATCACGCGTCTCCCCTTTATCAAGTCCACACTTGGTAAAGCGTGAGTCTCCCCTTTATCAAGTCCACACTTGGTAAAGGTGTCAAGCCTCAGAAATTTCACTAGCAAAACTTTAACCTGTATTTTAATTCGTGTAAAATCAATCAAAGGAATGAAGCTCTTCTCACGTCTCTCGTTTCCTTCGTTTATATAGGAGAGAGAGGGAGAATTCTTCTCCTTTTCAATTAAGAAGAAGAAAAACCACACATGACTCTCTCCCTCTATAGATTGGATAATGTGAGAATCTGCATTCAACATGAGAACTGCGAATATATATATATATATATATAGGGAAAAAAATAAGAAATAAAAAGAAATCTGCACCCATCATTTCATTTTTTGATGGTTTAGATTGAATATGTTTTGAAATATTCTTTTTGCATATTCCTTATATGTTTTATGCATAAGGGCAAAAATGTAAAAAATAGAAAACGTATGCACAAAAAAAATAAGAAATATGCATGAAACATATAGGTAATATGCATACTTCCTACCTTCCTACATAACTCTTGCCTTCCCACGGGATCCATACCCTTATATATATATATATATATATATGGTGTGGATATGATGAGAATCCACACTTAACGTGGGAACTGCAAACCATACATAATTTTTATATAATTTATGCATAATCTTTACATATTTTATGCAAAAAAAACCCCCGAAATTTAAAAAATTTTAGCTTCGCACAAAACATATAAGGATTATGCAAAATAAAAAATTATAAATTTTTTGCATAAAAACATAAAGATTATGCATAAAACATATAAGGAGTATGCATAGTTTTTAGTTTTCACGAAAAATGTGGATTCTCACATGATCCACTCCCTATATATATATATATATAGTATATATAATATAAGAGGAGAGTTCGAGTAAAAACACCACTTAAAGTGAGAAATAAGAACAATTTTAAGCTATTAGATTATGAAAATAAATGAACAAAATTTAATTTTGTATGATTTTTCAACCGCACAATTCATTACAAATAATCCGTACAAAGGTCACAATTGTAAGTTACCATTATTAAAACAAAAGAAACCTAATAAAACCTCCACTACCTTTTATTTTCAATTAACCGCGCACACGTTCCAGATGCAACCTTCTTCTTTATCTTCTCCGACGCTTCTCCATCGGCGGAAGTTTTTGAACGCGAAAGGATTTCTTCGAATCGATGTAACTCATACCCGAAATTCGACGAATGGATCATGTTAACTACAATTCTTGCACAATTTGTTCTTCTATTTATGTACTTTTTTGCGAATTGATTTTGCAATGTCCTGGGTGTTATTGAGAAGATGAGTTATTGGCTAGAAATTTCTTGTAATTGGTTTGTTGCATGTCAAAGCTTCCTAATTACTTTCATAATCTTATAGAAGAAACTTGAGTTTGAGGTATGAGAAGAAAGCGAATGCATTGTTAAAACAAAAATTAAAAACTATTCTTTGATTTATTATATAGAATATTGTGTGTTTTTTTGAGTAATTCATTAATCTGCACTATTGAAGGAAGACAAATGCACGATTAAGACAAAAAATGATGAACTATTCTTTAGCTTAGTATTTATAATATATTTCTTTTCATTTAGAAATACAAAAATCTGCATCAATTATGGAAATGCAAATGCACATATGAACTATTTTTCGATTTAATGTCTAGAATATTTATTTTTTTTATAAATATAAAAATCTGCACTATTATGGAAATAGAAATGCATGCTTAAGGCAAAAATTATGAACTATTCTTTAATTTAGTGTCTAGAATATAGTTTTTTTCTATCAATACAAAAATCTGCACCATTGGAGAAAAATAAATGCACATTTAAGGCAAAAATTATGAACTACTCTTTTATTCGAATGACTAGAATATTGTTTTTTTAATACATAATTCTCGCACTATTAGAGAAAAAATAAATGCACGTTTAAGGCAAAAATTATGAACTATTCTTTATGGTTTCATGCACTTTGTCTAAAGATTGTTGATTAGTAGTGACAAAAGAGTGAAAAGCCACACTTGAGAAAGACGAAAAATCTTGGGCAACTAGATTGAAAAAGCATTCAAAGAAGCAATTACCTATGTTAATGATTAAATATAGTGCAGACCTACTCCAAGACATACACAACTTGGTGAAAGATAGTGTTGCCCAAACTTTTGTGGTTTTTTGGTTGATTTATATTTCTTTGAATCATGTTAGTGATTTTTCAGGATTATGATTCTCAAAAAGTTGAACAACCTCTACAACATTGACAACAAAACAATGAACACAACCAGCAAAAGAAGAATAAAAGTTAAACTTGAAGAACAATCACAAAAACCAATTGCATACAAAAATTAAATGTTTGTACACATAGAAACAATAAAATCTAGTAACATTAAACAAAATTAAACAGTATAACGTGTATGACAGCACAAGAAAATCGAATGATAGCATTGCATATGCCATAAATCGAACAAATTAGAAGATCCAGAAATTAATATTTGCTCAGAAAAAATATATAGAAGAAAATGACAAAAATAATAAAGAAAACTCTTAAATCGATCACTAATCGAACTAGAAATGATCATATCAACAGCTGCGACATGGTTGGATTCTTGAGTTGAAGGGAAAAGCATGTATTAGTTCTTGGGGATGAAGGAAGTAGCGTTGAATGATCTTAAAATTATTCAAAATCTAGTAGAATTTGGAAGATTACAAAAAAGCCCTTAGTGCAAAATATATTGCCTAAAAGTGCATTTTGGGATTTTAAGTTAAACTTAGATCTTGTCCATTGATTGCCTCTATCTAAATGTGCGAGACATGTTCCTAGTTCTCACTCTAAGGGTGTTCTCATATGATCTCTCCTCTATAATATAATACTCCCTCGATCCCATTATTAATGTCCCACTTGGCTTTTTTGGTTGTCCCATTATTTATGTTCCATACCAAATAAAGAAATAAATGAGTGGACCACAATCAATCTAACTAAGTGGACCCCACCCCTTTATACTTTTACCTCACAACTTTACACCTTTACCTCCACTATCTTAATTATCGCGCCTAATCCCAATGGGACATAAATAATGGGACGGAGGGAGTATATAATATAACATATATATATATATATATATATATATATATATATATATATATATATATATATATATATATATATGCGAATGATCAAATGAGAACCCACCCCTCAAATGAGAATTAGGAACCGATCTTAACCATTTATATTCTTTGATCTATGGTTATTTTTAAAGCTATCATTCAATGCTTTTTTTATTTATTAAACAATAGGAGAAGGTTATTGTTGTAATTTGTTTTACATTTCGTAATTAACGTGTTCTCTGTACATGGAAATATTTCATTTTTCTCATATTCTATATTCGTTTCTTTATGTTTCCATTTCACATTATTAATTCAAATTCACTAACATTGGACGGTTCGAAACTTTTCCATTAATTAATATCATAGTTACTTAATTCAAGAAGATTAACATATTTTGTTCCATAATCTCATGTATTTATCAATACCTTTAATGTGATCATTAATGTTTTCATATCATCAAATACATTAATATTTGATTCACGTGAAGGTTAAATCTTCATTGGTGGAAGATTATTTTTTTACGAAAGAGTTCTCATACATGGAAATACATTAATTTTTTCATATCATCAAATACATTAATACTTTAATTCATTACCTTATATAACTATTCGTAAAAGAATTAATCAATTAATTTTAGGAAATGACAATATACATTAAATATAATAGATGAAACAAAATGAAACAAAATGTAATTACTAATTCATCAAAATTACGTGTTTAGTAGCATCTAAGAAGTAGAATTCTTCATTAATAAATAGAGATGTTCTAAGAATGTTTGTTTTAAACATATATATCAACTTTAATAAACTTATGCATCAAACTCTTATATATATTATCATATATATTATCATTATAATATATTATCTCTACAATAAAGATATCTTCATAGTTTTTATTCATTATCCAATAATTATAGAGATATTAATTTTAATCTCAATTAATTAATTGGATTCGACCATTGAATCGATGGCACGTTGTAACATTTATGTGTGACCCTCTTAGGTTCACAACTAATACTAATAGTAGGCTTGTAACAAATTATAACTTATAATTGATTTTTCCAATAAATTAATACACTTGAATTTCAAAAAGAGTCCGGCGGTGAAATGCCCATCTGGGAAAAGAGAAACACATTTATACACAATTCTTATATTTAACTACACTATATACCCAAGAAGACGAAAATACCCTTACTATGGGGATGGTCCGATCAGTGAACATAGGGCCCGATCAGGGTCCGACCAAGCCCGATCACTATACAATGGACAAGGGCCGATCACTATCACAAGGGCATGATCGGTCATGCCCTATCATGCCCTGGCCGATCACTATCAGGCCATGATCGGGCATGTCCGATCGGTCGGACCCGATCATGGTCCGATCATGGCCTGACACTTTTAAGTGAGAGAAGTGAAAAAGTGGGGGTATTTTAGTAAATTTGGGTATATAGTGGATAGTTTTTATAACGTTGGGTAATTTTGTAGTTGTAATAGTCAAATAGGGTATATTGATATATTATCACTTTCAAAAACCTACAAACCATGGGTATACCTATACCTAGTATTAGGTGAAATAGCGAGTTAACCTATTTTAATTGCGAATCGTTGTACATGTACGAGCCTTTTATTATCAAATCTTCAAATTGAATATCGAGTATGGAATCTATTATCTATTATCTATTATATATATGAAAACCAAATGGCATTTTAATTGCAATTGGATTTCAATTCAATTTCAATTGATTGTAAACTTTAATTTACTATTTTGCCCTTTTAATTTACATTCAATCTCAACTTTATCAATTTAATTTCTTATAATCCTTTTCAATCTCAAATCAATTATATCTAACTCCTATGGTATTTTAAAGAAGTTGTATATCATGTAGAACTTTAATGCAATTAGTGTAAATTTTAAAATGCCTATTTAGGTCCGTTTTGTGCCTACGTACCAATCAAATCTTATACACATTTTAAAAACACATTAATATTAAAACAAATATTCAATAAATAATTTTCAATCAATTCCAAATCTTTTTCAAATCAATTGCATAATTTTCTATTATAACTTAAATTGAAAATGTCAATTTTGATTAATTTCAATTTAATAAAATCCTTTCAAATAAAAAATTATTCCATATTTATCTTGAATTTTTATTTTCAAAATTCATTTATATTAAAATTGATATTAAATTAAAAAAAATCAATCAATTCCAATTCAATTTCAAATCAATTCCATAATTTTACATTATACCTTAAATTGAATCCAATTGGAATTCAAATTGATTCCAATTGAATTTAATTGCGATGATGAAACAATACTGTTTTGAAGCATTAGACAAGAGTTTGTGTGACATTATGAGATTTAAGAATCCATCAAACTACCAATATCCATTCGGTGGGAAAACGGTTGTTCTCGGAGGTGATTTTCGACAAATTTTGCCTGCTATTCCCAAAGGAAGCCGACAAGATATTGTATATGCCGCAATCAATTCATCATACCTTTGGAAACACTGCAAAGTTTTAAAACTGACGAAAAATATGAGGCTACAAACAATAAATTCGCGCGACCAAGCAAATAAATTAGCAATGTTCTCAGAGTAGATAGCAAGTATTGGAGATGGAACAATAGGAGACCCCAACGACGGAGAATCAAATGTCGAACTTCCAGAAGATATAATGCTAAAATATTAAAGGAATCCAATTGCAACCATTGTCAAGTATGTTTACTCAAAGGATAAAAAAATTAGCAATTCTGCTGAATTTCTTAAAGAGAGAGCAATTCTTGCACCAACTTTGGATGTGGTAGAATCGGTCAATGAATATATAATGTCACTCACTGAAGGAGAAGTCTGAACATATTTGAGTTCAGATATCATGTGCAAATCCTCCAAAAATAGTTCTCTATTTCAGGACATCCATACACCAGAGTTTTTGAACAGTCTTAGATGTTCAGGACTACCGAATCATAAGCTATTTTTGAAGGTAGGGGTTCCAATAATGCTTCTCCGAAATATAGATCATGAAAATGGTTTATGCAACGGTACTCGGTTGATTATAACAAGACTGGGGGATCGTGTATTAGAAGCAAAGCTACTGACGGGACAAAAGGCAGGAGAAAAAGTGTTAATCCCTAGAATGCCAATGACACCGTCCGATTCAAGAATACCGTTCAAATTCCAAAGAAGACAGTTTCCAGTGATTGTCTCTTACACAATGACTATTAATAAAAGTCAGGGACAATCATTAAGTCGTGTTGGACTGTTGCTGAAGAAGCCCGTGTTTGCACATGGTCAGTTATATGTAGCGGTCTCTCGCGTGACAAATCGAGATGGTTTGAAGATTCTGGTATGCGATGATGAGGATATAGATTGTAGAACTACAAAAAACGTCGTGTTCATAGAAGTCTACACAAATTTATAAACAATATCGTCGTTAGTGACCAAATATAACTAAATAAACATTTCTTAGCTCAATTTAGGTGGCATTTAAACAAGAATAAAAACATATATTATAATACCGCATTATTTTGTAATTAGTTAAATATGAGACAATAAAAGATTTATAATACATGGGTATTTGACACGTGTGTAGGGAATCGATGAAACTTCCCAATTGAAACTGAACTACATATTTTAGTTTGTTAAAAACTTCTTTCATTGTACGCTTACAACAACTACTAAAAAATAAAATTAACTCAGAGTTCCAGGATGACAAAATACATTCACAAAACTATTATACAACTAATACTACTTCATATTTTAAAATAAACACAACTTACGAATTACAATTAAACCAAAGTTCAGACCACTTAAGAGTTGATGTTTAAATGCAAATCAAATACATAACATATGATATGAGAAATAAATAAATAAAAATTAAAAAAAAAACCGTGCAAATTTGCACAGGTATTGCACTAGTTCAATTGAAAACTCAATAAGTCAATACATACATTACATTCAATTTAATAAATCATTTATGAATCATATTCATCATGCCCTGGCCAAGGTCTTCGAGTTATAAATATTAAAAATGTAGAAGATTCTTTCAATCAAATTGAGTAATGAATTCTTTATTGACTACTCATTAATCTTCATATTCACTCAAGTTTTATCCAACATAAACCCTTTATGATTGTCCGGCAATCGAGAGAATATATCAAAACAAAACCGAACAAATACAAGATTACTATGGTGTCTCAAGTCAAAGAACTAATCATGTACTATCGTAATATAGAAGTTAATATTTCGATAAATTCCATAATATAATTTCTATCAGGTAAGTTCAGTGTACTTGTTCTCTAACAAGCACACACGTATATACACTTACGTCACCCATGCGAATGTTGATGAAACACAACATTCTTATCTTATAAGCATGTATCATACGTGTGAGTCTTACTCGACAATCCAATGTCCTATTTTGAATAGTCATCAACTCGGAACTAATTTAGGACCGAAGTTTTTCAAGACATGTTTCATAATCACCATCATATGCATGATCATGTCTTATAATTTTTTCCGTGGTCTAAGTACTTTGTCTAAAGTATATAATAAATACATTAGATAAATAAATGTCTTTATTTAACATATATTCCACTAAAATTAAATTCACAAATTATATTCAAAGAGTAAAAATGACAAATCAACTCTTTCATTGAGATATATCGCGATTAACTTTTCAAATTTCAAGTACAGAAGACAATATTGTAAGATAATTACGTCCCATAAGACTATGGTAATGATCGCAGTGGTTGAAGCCTCTATTCTTCTTTCCACTCACAATCTCTAACAGGATCACTCCCAAGGCAAAGATGTCGGATTTCACTGAATACTTCCCATCAACAGCGTATTCTGGAGCCACGTGGCCACTGCATATAGTTACTGTAATAAGACTCTGCAAGATCTAACATTGTATTTAGTTGTAAGAGAGAACTTACTTTGTCCCAAAAACTCTTCTTGTTGCAGTAGATTCTCCCTCTCCAAATATTCTTGCTAACCCAAATTCAGAGATTTTTGGACTCAAATCTCCATCCTGTCGAATATTGCTCGTTTTTAGATCCCTATGGATAATCTTTAATCTGGAGTCTTGATGGAGATAAAGCAGTCCCCTTGCTATTCCCATGATTATGTCAAAGCTTTTAGGCCATGTCAATAGTGTCCATTTTTTATCTGCATGCAATGAATACAACTTGAGAATTGACTGCTCCAAGCTCTTACAAATGTGGAGAAGTGCAACATAAACAACTTTTAAAACTATACCAAAAATAAAACAGTTGAGGCTTCTATTCTGCAGGTATTCATAGATGAGCATTCTTTCTTCGCCTTCCATGCAACATCGCAATAGTCTGACGAGGTTCCTGTGTCGTAGCTTGGCAATCAAGATAACTTCATTCTTGAACTCTTTGATGCCTTGCTGTGAAGTTCTTGACAATCTTTTCACAGCTATTTCTTCTTCATCAGACAAGTTCCCCTGTTTGCACAATGTTAATTAAACAGTTGATCTTAAGGATCACCTACTCATTGTAATATGGTATGTCACCTTGTAAACTGGACCGAAGCCACCTTCTCCAACTAAGTTCTCTCTGGAGAAGTCCTTTGTTGCAGCAGCAATAGTTCCAAACTTGAATAAGGGTAGTTCTATTTCTTCACTCTTAACCTTTGTTGCTGTAAAAGAAACAACAATAAGCACTAAAAACTCTGGTTCTGTTTCATATATGAGCGACTGCTATAGCTGAACATTCATTCATACCTGGCCTCTTTCTTCTCATCATTAGGAGTAATGTTATTCCTAATATAATAATGCCTGTAAAAGAAACTGCAGATGTAACTAATACCACTAATAGTTTTGTATGCCTCCTCTTTCTCTTCTCCTCCTCTTTATTGTTGTTGGAGTTGGTGGTAGAACCTACAAGAGTAACACAAGTTCTCAGCTAGAAATTAAAAAGAAGGATTCCAAGATTAAGAAGAACATACCTATTTCTGAAATTGGCAAGCGAATATACAAGTTCTGGTTAGCATCCGCACCAGAAACTTCTCTGATATCAAATAAATCACCCAGCCAGACCAAGCAGCCACTGCCTCCATTAGTAACATTGTATTAGCATACACCGTCTCAAACACTCAGCCTTACATTCTTGGAGGCTCAAGCTGGTATTCGAACAAAACTTGATCAAATCAGGAAATTTTACCCCTCTAACCTCAAGAAAATCATATCCACCGTGACAATTCAACGGCTCATTTCTCTTGCACCTGATCACTCTGCATGCAACTTGGGTGTAAATCCCTTCAAACACTGGCATGTTAGCACTCCATCAAATTTGCAGACTGCATATGGCCCGCATATACCATACTTATCACACCCATCTTCTGGAAATTTGTAGGCCGGGTTCCACATATCTTTTCTTGGATTCACAGTATAACGCTGGATCAAGCCAGATGGGTCTAGTCACAGATATCAACAAACAGTTGGTGAAATTTAAATCCGGCTGGAAAATGGAATTGGTGAAAGATGGCATACTGCTAAAGTGAGCCACATTCCTCTAACGCCCCAATTTTCATAACTTAACTAGGGACGCTACTTCATACTTAACATGCATATTTCAACTCTTTCAAAACATTTTCATTAAATAGAAACGTTGCAAACTTAGGTCATTTTCATACTCAGCGGAAGTCTTAAATAAAAATAACTATGACTACTAGCTCTCGAAAACAAAATGCAAAGTTCATGATAAAAACTAGTTTATTTATTTTCCTGAATTTTGCGCACGAATACCGGAAGTTGATCTTCGTTAACCCATTGATTCGACGCACGAATACCTAGGATAACGGCATCCAAGACCGATCTGCCTCGCGGAGGGGAATGGGGACGAACGGCTCACCGTCGATTTCTTCAATACTCCAAAACTCCCATTACAACCAAACGATAGAACTATATATAGAAACTAATATAAACCCTAAAGCCCAAGATACAAAAGCCCATTAACTAATTATTACAATTAGTTAATTAAAATGAGTCCAACACCATTAACTAATTATTACAATTAGTTTTATTAATTGGACTCATTTTAATTAACTAATTGTAATAATTAGTTAATGGGCTTTTGTATCTTGGGCGGTTTATATTAGTTTCTATATATAGTTCTATCATTGGTTGTAATGGGAGTTTTGGAGTATTGAAGAAATCGACGGTGAGCCGTCGTCCCCATTCCCTCGAGGCGGATCGGTCTTGGATGCCTTTATCCTAGGTATTCGCATGCGTCAATCAATGGGTTAACGAAGATCAACTTCCGGTATTCGTGCGCGAATCAACGGATTCGATTGGTACCACATCTATCCCTTTTATCAATTTCGTTTTTTATGTAATCTTCCGCTGCATCAAACATGAACAGCATTGCTTTTTGCAGGGTGTACTAATGGATGGGAAAAACATTGCTGTTAAAAGGCTTTCAAAGAGTTCAGGACAAGGCCGAGACGAGTTGAAAATGATGTGAAATTGATTGCAAGACTTCAGCACAGAAACCTCGTGAGACTTCTTGCTTGTTGCCGAGAAGAAGATGAGAAAATATTAATTTATGAATACATGACCAAAAGAAGTTTGAACTCTTTCATCTTTTGTTTGTATCTTTTGGAGGAGATCATGCTCAAGCCTCAAGTCAATACAATCAGTATCCTAGTTGTGGGACACTCTAAAAATCAGAATTCTTTTTCCATAGAAGATTTCCAGCTTAGATAATTACAAAAACAATGAACAGATTAAGATTTAACTTGCATTATGTCTCAAGCAAATAGATCTCCTCATCTTGGTTCAAGTTCAGTGATGGTGAATGCTTCTTGATGAGTACTCGTCGTGCAGGTGGAGCCCCTTTCGACGAAAAACCCAGGCTCCTTAGGTTTAGGAAGGACTGCTCCATCAGTTCCTAACATGAAAATCACTGAGGCCATAATTGGCCTATCTCCTGTAAACTTCTGAACGCATAATAACCCAACCTGTATGCATCTCTTCACTTGAGATTCGATGAATGTATTGCTCAAACATTCATCCATTAGCTCCAGGATGTTGTTCTCCTTCCACTGCAGCCATGCCTATTGAAATATATGGATAAGCTTTTCAAATACATAATACAACATTTATTGGATTGTGGTAAGAGAATTACATGTCCCAAAAGGCTATGGTAATGATTTTCATGGTCAAAGCCTCTGTTCTTCTTTCCACTAACAATCTCTAACAATATCACTCCCAAGGCAAAGATGTCGGATTTCACAGAATACTTCCCATCAACAGCATATTCTGGAGCCATGTAGCCACTGCATAGAGTTACTTTAATAAGGCCTTGTAAGATCAAACATAGTATTTTGTTGTAAGAGAGAACTTACTAAGTCCCAACAACTCTTCTTGTTGTAGCAGTAGATTCTCCCTCTCCAAATATTCTTGCTAACCCAAAGTCAGAGATTTTCGGATTCAAATCTCCATCCAGTAGAATATTGCTAGTTTTTAGATCCCTATGGATAATCTTTAATCTGGAGTCTTGATGGAGATAAAGCAGTCCCCCTTGCGATTCCCATGATTATGTCAAAGCGTATAGGCCATGTCAATAGTGTCCGTTTTTTATCTGCATGCAATGAATATACAACCCTTCAGAACTGGTAAAGTGCAACATCAACAACTTTTAGAGCGTACCAAAAATGAAACAGTTAAGGCTTTTATTGTGCAGGTATTCATAGACGAGCATTCTTTCTTCTCCTTCAATGCAGCATCCCAAAAGTCTGACGAGGTTTCTATGTTGGAGTTTGGCAATCAAAATGACTTCATTCTTGAACTCTTTGAGGCCTTGTTGTGAAGTTCTTGACAGTCTTTTAACAGCTATTTCTTCTTCATCAGACAAGTTCCCCTGTTTGCGCAATGTTAATTCAAGAGTCGATAAGTAACTAAGCTTAAGGATCACCTACTCATTCTGTTATGTTATGTCACCTTGTAAACAGGGCCGAAGCCACCTTCTCCAATTAAGTTCTCTCTGGAGAAGTCCTTTGTTGCAGCAGCAATAGTTCCGAACTTGAATAAGGGTAGTTCTATTTCTTCACTCTTAACCTTCGCTTCTGTAAAATAAACAACAATAAGCACTAAAAACTCTGGTTCTGTTTCAATATGAGCGACTACTATAGCTGAACATTCATTCATACCTGGCCTCTTTCTTCTCATCATTATGAGTAATGTTACCCCCAAGATTATCCCTACAAAAGAAACTGCAGATGTAACTATTATCACTATTAGTTTTGTAGGCCTCCTCTTTCTCTTCTTTTCCTCCTCATTCTTGTCAGAGTTGGTGTTTGAACCTACAAGAATAACACCAACTAATTCAATAACAAGGCTTTCAAGAGCAAAAAAGAAAGGAAGGAAGACTTACCTACTACTGGAATTGGCAATCGAATGTACAAGTTCTGGTTAGCATTGGCTCCAGGAACTTCTCTGATATCAATGAGATCCCCTAGCCACATCAAGCAGCCACTGCCTCCATTCGTAACATCTGTATTAGCATATGCCGTGCAGCTACAGTTTTTCAAGCACTCAGCCTTACATTCTTGGAGGCTCAAGATGGTACTCAACCAGAATCTGATCATATCAGGGTATTTCACCCCTTTAATCTCAAGAAAATCATCTCCACCGTGACAATTCAATGGCTCGTTTCTCATGCATCCACCACGCCAATCTTGAAGGTCCCAGTCATTCTGCGACTTGGGCGTAAATCCTGCAAAGCAGTTGCATCTTTCCACTTCATCAATTTTGCAGATTGCATTAGGACCGCAGTAACCATACCTATCACAATCATCTTTAGGAAATGTATAGACACGAGTCCACATATCTTTTCTTGAATTCATACTATAGCGCTGCAGCAAGCCAGATGGATCTAATGTTGATCTTGTGAAAACTGAACTGTTGTAGGCCCTACTATTAGATATCAACCTCCCATTGCTAAAATTCAGATCAGCTTGAAAAATAGCATTTGGGAAAGCTGGCGTACTGCTAAACTGAACCCCATTCCACTGTCCAGATCGGAAAGATATATTCTCCCCTCTGTAGATCACCAACTCCGGCAAGCCGAGGTTTCGGATCTTGTAAACGAAATCTCCAGTTGAAGGATCAGTCGAACTTCTCCACGATGTCAAATTCGTCACAACACCGGCATCAGGATCATCTATAATCTTCCTTCCTGGCAACCACGTGTCTGTTATGTGATCGAAACTCTGCCATATGTAGTCTCCACTCCTCTCCTCCACAACAACTAGGTTTCCGGTATCGAGGAGACGTAACACCGGATTTGATGCCGCTATATTTGAATTCTCCGACCAGATTATGCTTCCACCTCTGCTTATAACCATGCTTCCGTTTCCAGAAATTCCGAAGACGACTCCTCGTGAGTCGGTGATTGGATTGTTTCTGTTTGCTATCCAAGCTATCTCATCTGGTGTGGTTTTGTACCTCACTCCGAAGAACATATTTGTGGACCCCCCCAAGTTGAAAAAATGTAAGCTCGAAGTTCTGGCTTTGGCAGACCAAACTCTGCTCAACAGCAATGGTTTGATTGGGGAGAAGTGTATCGACAGCAACTGAGTAATTTAACAAAATGATGAAAAGAGATAGGTTACAGACGATTTTGTTGATCGCAAGCTTCGCCATTCTTCAAAGATGAAAAGAAATTAATGATCGTTTGGACTTAGAATGGCTGCGCAATTGTAAGGAAATATAACAAAAAACTTCAAATTCATCCCTACGAGTTTAATATTCAGAATTCCACAAACTCCATTTTCAACTCCAGGGGAGAAACTCGACAATCTAACATTATAATAAAACAGTGTTGCTTTCAGTAAATGAGGAACGCATGAAAAAACTAATCCGTTTAGTGAAGAATACGGAATTAGAGAAGAGGTCTTTCATTTTAATAGTCTGCTAGTCAAATTCTGAACCGAGACTTTGATTGAGGTTGTTTTACTTTTTGCTCTTTGACATGGCATTAAATAATTAGAGATAAATGACATAAAAGTTTTAAGATGAATTTTTGTGGGAAGCTGTTATTAGTTAGTGTTGGAGCATAAAAAATTTCCTCCTTCTCCATTTCTTTTATTAATTATTAATTAATTTCTGTAAATAACCTATCCTTGTTACGATGCGAGATTTTGGTAAGTTAGGGTGATTCTCAAAAAACTTGGTAAAATTTCGAAATTTTATGAATTTAGGGGTTGCAGCATTAGCCATAGGCCTTGGTGTTAATGTGTATTTTCTTGTCCCAATTTTTGCGGTTATCAATTTGAAGCACAGACTTGCCCAAAAGCGGATTGGCCATGAATAACAATGTTGGTTCAAAAAGTTTTCTCCATCTCATGATGTAGATCGGTGCACTCTGTAAACAAATTATATGTAACATCTTCAAAATTATTATTTTTTTAATACATAAGTTTTAACACATTAAAAACTAAATTATGGAATAGAGAAATAATATCTAAATATTAGATAAAAAAATAGACGGAACACCAAAATGGGACGTTTTAATTTTTATTTGAAAATTGTTTTTAATACATACTTCATGGATTTATTAGAAGAATATGGATTATAGATATTTGAGTTATTGAGTTATTAGGTATGCAAATATGAGCTTGTTTCCCACGTCACACATACAAAGAAAGTAGGAATAGGTTCATCTGTTATCGAAGCGCGCACCGAATCAATTCCGATTATATGCTCTATCATGTAAATAAAATAGGAGAGGCTAACCACTCTAAACTAACTATACTTTTAAAAAATCACACATAGCAGTTTTGATGAGTATTGAAACTAAAGTTTTAAGATTAAACTTTGGGGGACTGCGCTTATTAGTTAGTCTTAAGACTACCATTTGTTTTATTAATTTCTTTTAGAGCATAAAAAATTCCCACTTCTAAATTTCTTTTATTAATTTTTTAAAATTGCCTATCTTTTTTGCACTTCGTTACATCACTTACGAACGAGATTACGCCACTTTTGATCTATGTTATAGTTACTCCTCTAAAATGAGTTTTATAATCACTTTTATAATATACTGTCACATATATCCTTAATAGAACTACTAACTATTACCCATCTTTAGAGTTCAAAGTACAATCATAATATAATTATATACAAATATTCAAAAGTGGCTACAAAACTTACTCATTTACCATGAGTAACTATTTTTACATTCATATCTACATGCAAAAAAATACTAATAATAAATAAATAAATAGACGACAAATAAAAATACTAATAATAAATAAACAAAATGAAACGACAAATAGCAAATGCGTATTTCTCTCATCACACATAGAAAGAAAGTAGGAATGGGTTCATCTGGCCTCCAAGTCAGTAATAGTAAGTGTGTCATTCTCTGACTTAACACTTGGAGATGTATCACTTCTTGCATGGCTGCCGCTTCTTTCCATGAAAAACCCAGGCTCATTGGGTTCAGGCACAGATGCTCCTTCACTTGCTAACATTAAAACCACAGATGACATAATTGGCCTATCTTCTACAAATTTCTGCACACACAATAACCCCACTTGTATGCATCTCTTCACTTGGGACTCCACCGCTGTATCTTTCAATCTCTCATCCATCACCTCCAAAATCCTCTTCTCTTTCCACAGCAACCATGCCTGCACCATTTACATTCCTTTCTTGTTAATTGTTATACTGAAGAAGTAGAATAAATATCTTCACAATATAATTTTATCAAAATATACATGGCCCAAGAGGTTAAGATAGTGATTGCTGTGTTCAAATCCTCTGTTCTTTTCCCCACTGATTATCTCCAGCAATACTACTCCAAGGCTAAAGATGTCAGACTTCACGGAGAATTTCCCATCGATTGCGTATTCTGGAGCCATATAGCCACTGCATAACAATATTGATGATTAGACCATAAAGGGAAGATTACAACGTGATTTGAGGAGGTAAAAGAAAACCTACTATGTCCCAACAACTCTCCTTGTTCTAGCAATAGACTCATCCTCTTCAAAAGTTCTTGCTAAGCCAAAGTCTGAGATTTTCGGGTTTAGATTTGCATCTAGTAGAATGTTGCTTGTTTTTAGATCCCTATGGATAATCTTTAACCTGGAATCATGGTGGAGGTAAAGCAGTCCCCTTGCGATTCCCATGATAATTTCAAAGCGCTGAGGCCATGTCAAGAGTATCCTTTGATTTGGATCTGCACATGATGGACTACTTTATGAGTGCCAATTGAAGTGTTTGAAGGATATATCTATATGATTTTGCTGACAAAAGGAGCACCAAAAATAAAATAATCCAGGCTTTTGTTCTGTAGGTATTCATAAATTAGCACCCTTTCCTCTCCTTCAATGCAACATCCCAAAAGTCTGACAAGGTTTCTATGTTGAAGTTTGGCAATCAAGATAACTTCATTCTTGAACTCTGCAAAACCCTGACCTGAACTTCTCGACAATCTCTTGACCGCAATTTTCTCTCCTGATGATAGATTTCCCTGCTTATGCATGATAATATTGTATTAAGGATATCTGCAAAACTAATGCCAAAATATGGTAAAGGTAAGTTACCATGTACACAGGACCAAAACCTCCTTCTCCTATCATGTTCTCCCTAGAGAAGTTACTTGTTGCATCCAGAATAGTTGCCAATTTGATTAAAGGTAACTCTATATCCTCATTTGTCCTCTTCATTGCTGTGATGAAACAAGATAGGAAAATAACTTATGCCTCAGAGTCTGCTGCATGTTCTACTACATTAATAACAGATCTTTTCAAGAAGACTCTACTACATAAGTCATTGTTGTTACCTTGCTTCTTTAGTCTTGTCCATACAAGTATACTTCCATTAATAAAGCATGAAACAAGAACACCAGAACAAATAGATACCAGTATTAACTTTATAGGCCGTTTCTTCTCCACCTCCTCCAGATTGGTGTTATACTCTACATTCAGGAATAATTAACATTAAGAAGAAAGCTATTTGTGCAAACAAACTTTACTACTACACAAACATAAGCAAACTATCCTTGTTAAGATAGAGACTTACCTAGTATTGAAACCGGAACTCGGATGTAGATGTTTTGCAAACTATGAGCCCCAGAAAGTTCTCTAGTATCAACAAGATTCCCAAACCACATCAAGCAGCCAATGCCTCCATCTGTTACATATGGATTAGCAAATGCAGTGCAGCTACAGTTTTTCATGCATTCACCTCTGCATTGGTGAATGCTCATGCTAGTATTCAACCAAAACCTCAACATATCAGGATGCTTCACCCCTCTAACCTCTACAAAACCATCCCCACTCTCGCAATTCAGTGCTGCAACTCTAATGCACCCACCGGACCAATCTTGAAGATCCCAATCATTCTGAAACTTGGGAGAGAATCCTCTGAAACACGAGCATCTCTGCGCCTTCTCAATCGTGCAAATACTGTTGGGGCCGCAGTGACCATATTCATCACACTGGTCCCTTGGATATGTATACACGGTACTCCACTTATCCTTTCTTGCATTCATCGTGTAGCGGCGGGGCGAACCGGATATGTCTAGTGTTGCTCTTGTAATGACTGAGCTGTCATAAGGCTTTGACATGGATATCAACCTCTCTTCCTTGAAAACAAACTCGGGTTTGAAGTTGACATTGGGAAAGCGTGGAATGCCGCACAAGTAAAGGCCGTTCCATTTCCCAGTTCTGAATATTTTCACTTCCCCTCTGTAAACCACAATTTCAGGCAAACCCTTGTTTTCGATTCTCATGACGAAATCTCCCGTTGATGGATTGTCGGAGTTCCTCCACGACGTCAAATACCTCTCCACGCCGGCATCGACGTCCTCCACCATCTTCATTCCGGGAAGCAACGTGTCGGTTGGGTAATCGAAGCTCTGCCATATGTAGCCTTCAATTGTCGCTTCTGCAACAACTAGGTTTCCAGTATCAAGGAGGTAGAGAAATGGATTTGAAGGCGCTGCTGGTGAATTCGAATTCGCCGACCAGATGATGCTTCCATTTCTGGATATAGCGGGAGTTCCATTATCGGAAATCGCGAAGACGACTCCTCGCGAATCGGTGATGGGATTGTTTCTGTTTGCAACCCAAACTACAATATCCGGTGTGGAGTTGTACCATATCCCTAAGAACACATCTCTCGATCTTCCCGGACGGAAAAATCCCAGCTCAAAAACTTGGTTTTCAGAAACCAAATTGAACCCGACACCAATCGTTTGGGTGTGAACGAGTATATCTACAGCGCTGCTGGAGAAATTCGGAAAAGTGAAGGCCAGAATCAACAGAAACGTGAGATGGGCCATTCGTTCAATGGATTCAGTTAACAGTACCAACATTGAGAGAGAGTAACAGTTGCGCGTTGAATCGCTTGCGTATTCTTTGGAGTTAATTATTCGAAACAGACGTGGGATGAATTCAACATGTAGTAGTATTAAATTATTAATTGATAATAATTAATGTTGTGCGTGGAAACAGAGTAGCGATTACGGTGTCGACACAAAAATTTGTGTATACCACTTTCGTATATCATTGTGTATACTAAATTACGTTGTCATGTGTTAAATATGATCCACTTAATTTAATAAAAAATATCACATATCAATACCCTTGTAGTGTAGTACACATAAATGTATAAGAAAGTGATACATAAATGTAGTACACATAAATGTGTTAAATATGATCCACTTAATTTAATAAAAAATATCACATATCAATACCCTTGTAGTGTTGTACACATAAATGTATAAGAAAGTGATACATACAAACTGCTCTGGGCGACGATGACTTGACATAGATTAATCCATTAATATTCTTACCCAATCCCCTCATGGATTAATAATCGCCGGTACAGGGGGTACAGCTAGGGGTGTTGGGTACGATATACCGTACTGTTTTTCTCATACCGCATACCATATCGATAATGTTCGGTATGGAAAAAAACATACCCATACCGTACCGATCATTTCGGTATACCGTAGTTCGGTATAGCAAATCTCCATACCGTTGCCATACCACTCTTACGTATACCGTACCGCACTTCGATATACCGAAAAATCAAGGTATACCAACGGTATACCGTAAACTTAGTCTATGTTTTTTATAAAAAAGGCAAGAAAGTTATTGATATTGTTTTCCAATCAAATTAATTGATCTATATACTTTGTATGAATTTGTTAATATTACGATTTAATGTTTATAATGTTGAAAAATATAAATTATTTATCCATTTCATAATTTAATAGATAATTAATGTGATTTTTTGTCAAATAAAGATGTTATTTAAGTGAATCTATGATATAACATTAAGATTGTTTGATATGAATAACATATTTGTAATAATTTGTAACAACCCATCTTCAAACTCTGTAACTAACATTTTGCACTTTTTTTACACAAAATATATACGGTATGAACTTCGGTATGCGGTATACCACGGTATAGAAAATCTCATACCGTTACCATATCGGAAATTTTCGGTACGGTATGATACCGTACCGAAAACTACGTATACCGATAATTCGGTATCTTCGATATTTTTCGGTACGGTATGTATGATATACCGATTTTTCGATATACCGTAACACCCCTAGATACAGCCCACCCGACAAATTCAATTAATTCTAAAATATAAAATAATTTTAATTGAAAAAAAAAACAAAGAATAACGAGATCGAGTTGTTTATCAAGAGAACCTTCTCTTTGTTAACGAACCAAATACTTTCAATCCGTAATTCTTATTTGGAACTTTGATCTTCGAATTTGAATAAGTATATGATATTTTATTCAATTACTACATGCACAAAATTATGGTATTCAAAACTTACAAATATTCAGTTAAATAATTATATATAATATAATTTCTCAAACTCATTTAAATTTAATGAATAAATAAATATAATATATATCGAGTTAAAAGGGATCAATTAGAATTAATTTTAAACCGTGAATAATATTATTTATAAAATATTAAAACATTACTCGAATAATTTGATTGAATGAAATAATCTTAATGTTAATAGAGGTGGCAAAATGGGCGGACCGACCCAGTCCCAAGCCTATCAAACCAACTCAATTTTTAGGCCCGCTCAAACCAGCCCGATATTTTACTTGGTCGTGATTTATGAAGCTCAACCCGATCCCAAGCTTTCAGGCAAGCAGGGGGGCCTAGCCCATTAATTTTTTAATATATATATTTTTTAATTATATATTTATATAAAAATAAAATTAATATGTATAATTTACATTAAGTATGTTAATATTGAATAAAGTATAAATTATGAAGTAATTAAATAAATTAAATAGATCATATTATAGATTTATGTACAAATAAATATCAAAATTAAAAACGGTATACAAATAAACATCACAAAAATTCAAATAAACAACTTAAAATCGCAAGTTTCAACATATATTAATTGTATTTTGAATCTTTCCTTGTTAAGTTATTCTCTCCCATCTTTTTTTTATTTATATATTAATATTAATATTAATATTAATATTATCTAACAATTATGTTTTTTTTACGTGTTTTTAGCCCAAAGTCCATAGAGCTTTTTAGCTCAAAATCCATAAAACCCGTGGTTTTTTTAAGTGGGCTTTTTACGCCCAACACACTTTCGAACTTCTAAATTCAGAGCTTCAAATCATTTTTTCTGGGAATTGCTTCAAATCTTTGTCGGCTAATGTAATATAGGTTGGAATTACTTCAAATATTTAAATTCTGCTTGGTATTAATTTACTATGTAAATAAATCCTATAAGTCAAGATATGGATAAATTCAATGAAGATACTAGACTTCTTAGAATTCACGTCAAGCATAATAAGGTTAGTATGATGTAGAATCATGAGATGCGAGAAGTTGCACACTTATCCTACACAGCTAATGAGATCATCATGCCACAGAGCAGCCACATTGAGAAATTGAAAAACAAAAAAAGTTAGGCCCTGTTAAAAAGGAAACCAAAAATTATGTAAATAATGAAAAAAACGAAATCTTGCGGACATCAACTTTAAGTCAAGTTCTCCCAATATAAAAATTAGAAGGAATTGAGATAACGTGAATCAAGCATCACCTCATTAACTTGGTATTAAAAGAATTTTTGTCTCGATTAAAAAAATAAAAAAATTACACTAGTTAAGTCTGCCCGTCCGTCTAAAAGTCTGGGGCTGGGTCGGGATTCACATTTTTAGGCTCTGGTGAATTTTCGGGTGGGCCCAGCCTGGCCTGGGGTGGTAATTTTGGCCCAGTGGACGGTCTGGGCCTGGCCCGACTCGGTATTTTGTCAGCCCTATCTGTAAGTGATGGTAAAAGACATTCAAAACAAAATGATACTTTTATTTCGAAACAAGTGATATTTAACAAACGACGATTTTGTTCACAACAAATGGCACGTTCATCCTTAATAATAATAATAAAAAAATGGGGCAGATTCGGGTCGCGGGTCTTGGGGGAACCCAATTGCACCATAGTTTTTGTGATAGTATTATTACAAAATTAACCATTCAATATTCATTAATATTTCAAAATTTTGAATATTTTGAAGAATAAACGCGTTAAATTTCAATCTAAAGAATTTTTTGAGGCTCGACTTGAAAAGGAGAAGAAGCAACAAAGAACTTAGATACACATTTTTTTTACAATTCTACTAGTAAGACAAAGAATAAGACACGATCAGTCCTCTTAAAAGCGATTGAATATAAGACAATTCAACATTTCTACTATTAAGACAAAAAAGAACATGACAAAGTCAATCCTCTCAAAAGCTATTGAACATAAGACAATTCTACTACTCTCAAAGCTTGTATCCAACATGGATATTGATAATTTTAGTAAGACTAAATCTGACGTATTTAGTCTTGGAGTGGTATTGCTAGAAGTAATAAGTGGTAAAAAAAATAGGGGACATGCACACAGTGATCATTATGTTAACCTCTTGGGCCATGTAAGATGCTATTTTAATTTGTTAATTATTGTTGATTACAAGCTGCTATTACAACTAAAGTAGTAAGTCGGAAAACTAGAAAAGAGCAAACAATAGAAAACATCGAGTCGAGGAAATGCCTCTTTCCGCAAGACGAAATACATCCCGGAAGTACTCTCGATTTCCGGCGTATCGTCCCCAAAGATAAAACGACGAACGTCTCGAAGTTAGCAGCACTGCAGAACTACGAGCTCCGACGAACTGGACTTCTGGCGAAGACTGAAGCTGGACAACTTAGGACAGTAGAGATGCAGAACAAGAAAATAATTTTTGTGGTGTAGAAATGTCATGCATACCTGCCTATTTATAGACTGTTCCATCCAGGTGAATAATGCTGGAGCATTCATTTCGTCAGGTAGTGGGGTAGTAGAAGGAATGTGGGCACTTGAACAGTCTCATTCTAGAGACTTCCAAAAGGAAGTAATCTGGTGCAGCAGGAGCACTGCACCACGAGCTGGATCAAACCACAAATTCGAGTTGGGCCAGTCCACAGTTAGCCCACCAAGCCCAATGCCAAAGCCTAACTGCCAAGGCCCAACGGACAAGCCCACGGATCACCCAAATGACCAATTGCCAAGTTCCAAGTCCAAGTCCAAGGACACAATCACGGACACGGACACGGACCCGGAGCTGGAGCCAGAGCCGGGGCCGAGCATGGGCGCGGTGCGGCGCGGTCGGCGAAAAGGCTCGCGCACATGAGCATGTGTGGCCCAAGCCCACCACATGTCACTTTGTTATCTCCTACTAAGTGGTAGAGACTTAAATACCACAAAAAATATTACACATTAATCAATGTGGGACATTGATTAATGTAATAACTCTCCAAAATCCGAATAAGGTAAGTTTCTCCACTTTAGGTAACATTTTAGTTTTGTCCCCCCAAACTTCGAGCCACTATTTCTCGCTTACCGAAAATCATAATCGAGAAATTAAGCACACTATAATTATCTACTCGAAACGTAGATCGACGTCATATATCTCAATTCATAAATCGAATATATATCGAAGCTTGAAAAAATGATTAAACGAGCTGAATTTTGCTCAAGTCAAATTAGTATTTAATGCTAACTAAATTCCCATAATAACAATATATATATATATATATATATATATAAAATTAAAGATTTTCCAACAATCACCTACATGAGTGAAAATAGCCAAATGCATGCATGCAGACATACAACTCTGTCCTCAAGAGACAATAAAGCATCAGGGTAGGTGGCTTGTGACCTTGAACCTTCCTTAGTCATTGCTATCGAGCATACCGACGGACTAGTGGACACATAGCGTTGAACTATTCCTCCATGGTGTATACTTATGACATAGCACTAACACTATAAAGTCTCAACCTCATCCGTTTTCATGTTTGTGTCCTTTACATGCCATGGACAACCTCTTTGGATTCATAAGTGTTACATAGAAGCGACCCTCACTTCTCACTTGCATAGGTGATTCTTACTCGAGTATCCTGTCATATTCTACCTTCTCAAGGCATCCAAGAATTATTAAAAGTCAAAGACTTAACCTCACCACTTGACAAGTCACCAACTCTTTCGAGCTCTTTTAGGGAATAGACTATTTGAATGTGATATCAACAAACTCATATAGCTTAGTTTTCACATTGAACCAAGTTCATGGGATCTCCAATCTACAAAGTTGGGTATCCACTATAATCGTCTTTAAATTGTGGATTTAACTCTCATTCCTTCTACGATCTTATACATTTGATCTCGATTCAAACTCTTACTAAGCGTATCCGCTAGGTTATCTATAGACTTGACATAGTCTACAGAGTAACCCCACTCGTGATCAAATGTCTTATGGTATTATGTCGACGATGAATATGTCTTGACTTACCATTATACAACCCACTCTTGGCCCTACCATTAGCCGCTTGGCTATTACAGTGAATCATCACAGGTGGCACGGGTTTCGTCCAACATGGAATATCTTCAAGAAAATTACGTAGCCATTCGGCCTCCTCACCGGCCTTATCTAAAGCAATAAACTCAGATTCCATGGTAGATTGGGCTATGTACGTTTGTTTCGTGAATCTCCACGACACAGCTCCTCCCCCTATAGTGAACACATAACCACTAGTAGACAACGAGTCTTTAGTGTCAGATATCCAATTCGCATCACAGTACCCTTCAAGTACTGGGGGATGTCTAGAGTAGTGCAGCCCAAAGTTAAGAGTGTATTTCAAATACCTCAGAACTCTTACTAGAGATTTCCAATGCTCTCTACTCGGATTACTAGTATAGCGACTCAGTTTGTTCACCGGACAAGCTAGATTGGGCCTCGTACAATTCGTGATGTACATAAGACAACCAATGACTCTAGCATAATCCTCTTGAGCAACAGGATCACCCCTATTCTTGCTCAAGTGAACATTAACTTCTAGAGGAGTCTTTGCCGGCGTACTATCAAAGGCATTAAACCTCTTAAGTACTTTCTCAATATAATGAGATTGAGACAAAACAATCCCTTTGGGAGTTCTTTGAATCTTCACTCCAAGAATAATGTCAGCAACTCCCATATCTTTCATATCGAAAGTTCTCTTAAGCATACGCTTGGTGTCATTAATGACTTGAATGTTTTGTGTCATAATTAACATGTTATCTGCATAAAGACAAACAATTACAAACCCATTCTTTGTATTCCTTATGTAAACACACTTGTCACATTCATTTATCTTAAAACCATTCGACAACATAGCCTCGTCGAATTTCAAGTGCCATTGTAATGTTGCTTGTTTCAACCCATATAGGAATTTCACCAACTTGCATACCTTTCGCTCTTGGCCAGGTACTACAAACCCTTCACGTTGTTCCATATAAATTTCATCTTCTAAATCTCCATTTTGAAAGGCGGTTTTCACATCCATTTGGTGAATCTCAAGATTGTACAAAGTAGCAATCGTGAGAAGCACACGAATTGAAGTAATTCTCGTTACAGGCGAATAAGTATCGAAGAAATCGTATCCTTCAATTTGCTTAAAACCTTTAACTACTAACGAGCTTTATATTTATCAATTGATCCATCTGCCTTATACTTTCTTTTTAGGATCCATTTACATCCTAAGGGCTTGCAACCTTCAGGTAAGTCTGCTAAGACCCAAGTGTGATTTTTCATGATGAAATCAATTTCACTTTGGACGGCTTCTTGCAAAAGTGGGCCATCGTCTAAAAAGAGCTTCTTTTATAGGCCTATAGACCGCGGTTCTTCATCCAAAAGAAAAACTACATAATCAGGACCGAAGTCCTTAGCAACTCTTGCTCTAGTGCTATGTCTTGGTTCTAAAGCTTCAAGACTGGCAGCAAGCCGCTTACAAGCTGCTATTACAACCAAAGTAGTAAGACGGAAAACTAGAAAAGAAAAAACAATAGAAACCGCCGAGTCGAGGAAAGGTCTCTTTCCGCAAGACGAAATACGCCCTGGTAGTGCTCTCGGTTTCCGGCGTATCGTCCCCAAAGATAAAACAACAAACATCTCGAAGTAAGCAACACTGCAGAACTACGAGCTCCAGCGAACTGGACTTTCGGCGAGGATTGGAGCTGGACAGCTTAGGACACTAGAGATGTAGAGCAAGAAAATATTTTTTGATGTGTAGAAATGTCATGCGGACCTGCCTATTTATAGGCTGTTCCACCCAGGTGAATAATGCTGGAGCATTCATTTCGGTAGGTAGTGGGGTAGTGGAAGGAAAGTGGACACTTGAACAGTCTCATTCCAGAGACTTCCAAAAGGAGATAATCTGGTGCAGCAGGAGCACTGCACCACGAGCTGGATCAGATCATAAATTCGAGCTAGGCCAGTCCACAATTAGGCCACCAAGCCCAATGCTAAAGCCCAACTGCCAAGGCCCAACGGACAAGCCCACGGACCACCCAAATGACCAATTGCCAAGATCCAAGGACACGGAGCCGGGCGCGGTGCGGCGCGGTGAGGCAGTCGGCGAAAAGGCTCGCGCGCATGAGCATGTGTAGCCCAAGCCCATCATACGTCACTTTAATATCTCCTACTAAGTGGTAGAAACTTAAATACCACAAAAAACATTACACATTAATCAATGTGGGACATTGATTAATGTAATAACTATCCAAAACCCGAATAAGGTAAGTTTCTTTTGTCCCCCAAACTTCGAGCCACTATTTCTCACTCACCGAAAATCGGAATCGAGAAATTAAGCATACTATAATTATCTATTCAAAACGTAGATCAACGTCATATATCTCAATTCATAAATCGGATATATATTGAGGCTCGAAAAGACGATTAAACGGGCTGAATTTTGCCCAAGTCAAATTAGCATTTAATGATAACTAAATTTCCATAATAACTATAACTATATATATATATATATATAGGAAATGGATCATATGAGATCCAAATCTCAAAAGAGATACGAGAACCGATCTCGTCCCTCCATTTCGCAAATCTAAGGCTCTCATTTTATCCCCAAAAGGCATTTAAATTTAAATCAAAAAAGGAATAATTAGCCTCATTAAGGGCAAATATGTAATCTTCTCTTTTCTTTTCCCTAGATGTGTTTTCGTCTGTTATGAATCTGCATTTTCTCAATCTGCATTTTCGGTGTTCATAACTCACTTCTCAGCGGAAATCTTATCTTCAAATCGACCACTCAGAAGTCGTTTATTTGTCATGGGTTTCGAAGTTCTATATTTCTTGAGTGATTTAAGCTCGTTTTCCTTGTTGATTTATCCCGATTATTGCCGATTTTGAAGATTGCACATTTTTCAATTTTTTACAGATTTTGCTGCGAAGGTAAGAATTTCTTATGGTTTTCGAAAAATTGTAGTTCAATATTTGTGGAATGATTTGTTGGGTTCAAATTCTTGAAGGTCGATTTCATTTCAGAGTTTTTTCGTAGAGATTTCTGGATTTATAGGGTAGAAGTCGTTTTTATTGGTGATTAGGGTTTCTGTACTTTATTTTTGAGATGTATGTATTGATTAAGTATTGTTTTTCTGTTTTAGATTTACTATTTTAATTTTTGCATATGTAAATACAATGTTCATGCATATGTATTTGTTAGTTTATGCTGATACTGTGTAATATTCATGCATGCAGTTTGTTGAATGGCTGAACTGTTACAGTCAATTGTGTCTCTTGAATCCGATGAATCCATTTACATTACTGATTGCGCGGCCAAATTGAAACCGTATGTTGGACGGAAATTTGTTACTCTTGATGAGGCCGAAATTTTCTATAGAGACTACGGAGGTTTGTGCGGTTTCGATATCCGTAAGTGGTCGATAAAACATCATGGGGATGAGTCTATTATGCGTAGATATTTAGTGTGCAGTAGAGAAGGGGAGAAATTCATGGATATTGACAATGTTAATTCGAAGAAAACAAAGCGAAGGTGTAATTCAAAACGGTCATCTTGCTTTGCACGCGTTGTATTTAAATCCCACACTGAAAGGTGTAATTCAAAACGATCTGTTCACCCTTATTTTCTGAATGGGTTTCTGCCTCTTCTTCCTCGTTCTCAGAG
This sequence comes from Lavandula angustifolia, assembly GCA_028984105.1. Lineage (NCBI taxonomy): Eukaryota > Viridiplantae > Streptophyta > Magnoliopsida > Lamiales > Lamiaceae > Lavandula > Lavandula angustifolia. The sequence continues at coordinate 16,528 of JAPVEC010000056.1, read as the reverse complement.
ACCCCTTTAAATTGTTTTGTAATTCGAAGTTAAATATAATGAATTCGGTGTGCATAATTATTCAACTACATATGCAATAACTACTTATAAATAATATATGAAAGGGGTTATTAAAATGGAAAATGAAATAATTATATTTTTGCTTATACAATTAATAATTTATGCATACACAAAATTAAGTTTATGCATACCTTAGAAACAGATTTTACAGAATACCAAACTAACGAGGCCTGCAACTGTATCACCAACTATGTATTCAACATGTAATTTCGTGCTTATGCAATTCATAATTTATGCATACATAGAAAAAAGTTTTTGCATACGTTGGAAATACAATTTGCAGAAAAAAAAAAATAAACCCTTGCCTGCATTTGTATCACAAACTAGGTATTCAACATGAAATTTCATGCTTATGCAATACATAATTTATGCATACAAAGAATAAAGTTTATGCATAACCTGGAAACACATTTTCCAGAAGGTCAAAATAACTTGACCATGCATTTGTATCACCAACTATGTATGAAACGAGATCTTTTCGTGCTTACGATATTCAATATTTATGCTTACACAGATTCAAGTTTATGCATACGGTTTCATACAGATTATCCACAAACCAATAACATTCCCATGGGCATGAATTTCACAATGCAAACAAGCTAACAACATGTTAAAAAACACGAAATGGTTCTTAGGATCGGTTCCAAAAACATTACATTAGCATCAAATAGACCATTCAAAAACATCATCTTGCCTCTTCGCCATTACTAACACAAAAACATCATCTTGCCTCTTCGCCATTACTTCTTTGTTTGTCTGCTGACATTGCTCATCATGTTTAGCCTTTTTCCTTTTGCCCATTTACTGTTGGTCAGTAACATCCTCTATCTTCTTACCTTTTGCTTTGGCCGACAGCTTGACTTTCTCATCCACTTTATTCTTCTTCGTCATTTCCTTCACTTTGATGTCTTTCACCTTCTCCTTCCCTTTATTCACCAAATTTATTAAAGGAAGATCCTCTTCGGGCTGTGTTGTTCTCTTCCTCTTTCCTTTACCTCGCGATCCGCCTGCTTTTTTAGAATATTCACTTAGTATGCATGCCGTTTTTTCACTGAATTTATGCATAGAACGCTCATGAATTTATTGCATATCAGTATTAAATTTATCCATACCACTAACACATAAAGCTTTTATGACATATTTATTTTTATGCACATGACTAGCGAATTTTATGCAATAACTACTTATATACTCCCTCCGTCCCATTATTAATGTCCCACTTGCCTTTTTTGGTTGTCTCATTATTTATGTCTCATACCAAATAAGGAAATAAATGAGTGGACCACAATCAATCTAAGCAAGTGGACCCCACCCCTTTATACTTTTACACCACAACTTTACACCTTTACCTCCACTATCTTAATTACCGTGCCCAGTCCCAATGAGACATAAATAATGGGACGGAGGGAGTATAATACATGAAGGGGTTCTAAATATGTAAATTGAAATACATATTTTCGTGCTTATGCAATTCATAATTTATGCATACACAGATTAAAGTTTATGCATACCCTGTAAACACATTTTCCAGAAGATCAAACTAATCTGGCCTGCAACTGTATCACCAACTATGTCTTGAACATATATTGTCGTGCTTTTGCAATTTATATTTTATGCTTACACAGAAAAAAGTTTATGCATATCATGAAAACAGATTTTCTAGAAGACCAAACTAACTTGGCCTGAAACAGTATCACCAGATATGTCTGAAACATGTATTTTCGTGCTTATGCAATTCATAATTTATGCATACACGCAATAAAATTTATTCATACCCTGGAAACACATTTTCCAGAAGATCAAACAAACCATTTCCCAGCATAGATTCAGTCATAGTTAACTTAATCGAAAGTCTTTTGCCAAAAGCTAAATCAACAAACCAATAACATTCACATGAGCATCTATTTTACAACGAAAACAAGGTAACAAAAGGCGCTTACAAAACAAGAACGAAAAACCTAAATCCAAATAATTATCGAATTTCTACAGTCCTTATCCCTACAGATTTTTCCAACTTGTACAATTTTCGATTTCAAAAGGGTTTCGGTTACACCCAAAATTTCTCTTCTAAAACACAAAATCATCCATGGGTAAACTTAATTAACAACCGAAAACATGAAACATACCTCAAAATTCGTCGATTAGGGGGATTTGAAGTCGATTTTCAACAAAATCGCTATCCAAAACAACGATTTTTCAGAAAGCTTGTGTCTGCAAATCTGGAATTTCAGCTAATGGAAACGACAATAAAGAATGGAGGAATGAAATATAACTCCTACCTCGTTGATTATGGACGGAAGTTTTGGGAGAAATCGATTCTCTTGAGGTCGTGCGCCGTTTCTGAGAGAAATTCTCCACTTTCGCACAAAATGGAGACACCAAAAACTGACGGAGGAACAAAATGGAGACACTTTTTGGCCGCCCACGATTGTGGCAGGCATGGTTGCTGTGGAAAGAAAAGAAGAGCGTGGAGTTGATGGATGAATGCTTGAAGGACACGATCATGGCGTCTCAAGTGGAGAGATGCATCCACGTGGGATTGTTATGCGTCCAGAAATTTGCGGAAGATAGGCCAACTACGTCGTCAGTGGTTTCAATGCTGGGAAGTGATGGAGATATTGCCCCAACCAAAAATACCAGCATATTTTATAGAAAGAAGCTCCAACAGCAGTATAAGGGGCTCTTCTACATCACCAAGTGAGCAGGGGAGTGGGACAATCACCATTACCGACTTGGAGGCCAGATAAGCTTCCATTTCCATCTCAAATACGACAACGTATTAAAGAAAATTGAAAATTGTATGTAAATAAGAGGGTTCCATTATAATTAGTTGTTTGGAAATAAGTTGTCATTATTTTAGAATGAGACAAGATAGTTCTGACAATCCGAAAACCCCCTCAAACTATCAATGTGATGGAGGCAGTACAGTTTAATCACAATATGAATGTGATGGAGACACAATATGAATCTGATGGAGGCAGTACAGTTTAATTTGGAAAAAATGCGTAAAAACCCCTCAAACTATCAATGCATTTGTGAAGTACCCTCTCAACTATGAAATAAAGTTATGACCTATCTCAACTATTATTTTATTTGGAAATTTCCCTCTTAAATATATCGGTCATTTTGTTTTTATGTTATATTTTCTTGGCATTACTTTTAAAGTTACTAGCTGAATAAAAACTGATTAATCATGATTGCAAAGATTATTAGAAAAAAATATTTTTTAATTGATAAACAGAAATAATCCATTAAACGTTTTGCAAGGAGTTGTCTTCGGAATTTCTGGAAAGGTAAGTCTTGTTATAAGCAAAGGAGGAAGCATAATATGGTCGGATAATTCAAATATAGCGGCGTCAAATTTGTTGTTACGTCTATCAATACTGGAAATTCTAGTAGTTGTGGAGGAGACGACAGGAGGCTACATATGGCAGAGTTTCAATCACATAACAGACAGACACATGGTTGCAAGGACTGAAGGTTATAGATGATCTTGATGTCGGTGTTGAGACGAACTTGACATCGTGGAGGAATTCAACTGGTGATTTCATTTACAAGATCCGAAATCTGGGCTCGCCGGAGTCGGTGATTTACGGAGGGTACCGATCTGGACAATGGAATGGTGTATGCCAGCTTTCCCAAATCTATTTTTCAAGAAAAGATATGTGGAGCCTATACATTTCCACAAGATACGTGTGGGGATGCTTATTTATTACTGGAGATATATAGTCATGAAGAAATTGATGATTTAAAGTAAATTTTGCACATAATATTCGCACATAATATTCTCTACATTACTTTTTTTGCTATTGAAATAGAACATTCACTCTATGGATTATTTCTGACTCGGAGAAAATAATTCATTGACCTTCTTGAAGATTCTACATGCTATCATACAAACCTGCTCCAACCCCTTTGTCCAGCGATTTCAATCTTATAGACAAAAGTGAATGTCTCACTACTATCAAAGACTGGTTGGGAAACTGATTTACCTCGTCATAACTAGACCAGAATTAACTCATGTTAGTTGTGTGTGTCAATTTATGCATGCCCCTCGCACACACCCTCTCTCTTTGGTCAAGATAATCATGAGATACTTAAAAAGGAATCCGTCATATTGGATTGCTTATGAAGAAACATGATCATCAAAATGTCGAAGAACTCAGCAACTCTGATAAGGCAGGAAATGCAATAGATAGAAGATTAGCAACGGGTTTTTGTGCATTTGTGGTAATCTTGTAACATGGAAAAGCAAGAACAAATGTTGCAAGGTCTAGTGCTGAAGCTAAGTACAGGACAATGACATCTACAACTTGTGAATTGATTTGGATAAAAGTTGCGCTAGCTTTGGAAGATCTTAAAAGTACAACACTCTTCTCTTGTAAGAGCATCCGCAATGCTCTAAATAATTTAACACTCAAAATCACATTCTCTCTCCGCCAGATCAACTTTTTTTAAACACACAACCACATTCTTTCATCCATCCATATAAACAAATTCTACTTTATTGAGTCCCACTACCTATATTTTTTAAATATTACTCCCTCCGTCCCATAATTCTTGTTCCACTTTCCTTTTTGGGTCGTCCCACAATTCTTGTTCCATTGCCTAAAATAGAAAATTATTACACACACTTTATTTGAGGGCCCCACATCCTTACTCACAACCAACAACTCTCCTAAAATACCGCGCCGAAAAGTTATGGAACAAGAAAGATGGGACGGAGGGAGTATATTTTAATAATTTCAAACAAATAAATAACAATAATATTATTTCTCAACAAATAAATTAGTAATTATTAAATTGAAGAAAATTACTAATTATTTTAAATAAGTTCATTAAACAATAAATAGTAAGAAAGTAAAAAAAAAAATAGAAAATTACAATAACATGGAAAATTAAAGAATACAACACTTAAAATAAAAATACGATCTACTACATGAAAATGTTAATCGATTAATTGTTATTGTAGCGAGTCCATATATGCTCAACCAAGTCATGTTAAAGTTGGTAATGTACCGATTTGTTACGTAAGAGTTGGTTCGGATCACATTTTGAAATTCTAGATTTAGACATTGAACGAATTGTGCAGGTTCATCGTCTTCATCATTGGCAAACGATGTAACCATATCCCCCTCATCCTCAACAATCATATTGTGTAAAATTACGCAATTATTCTTTTCATGTACCAAGATCAAGCTGGCCCTCTAACGATTGTCCATCGAGCTTTTTGCCGAATGGGGACAAGACCCCACTGCAACTGATTACGAAAGAAAAACTAGCACGATTACAACAACAAATCGATTAATACGATTACACGATTAATACTTTTAATACGATTACTCGATTAAAGCGACTAGGCCGATTTCACAATTAATTCTTATAATACTATTACACGAATAAGGCAACTAGCACGATTACCTTTGTAATACTTTTAATACGATTACTTGATTAAAGTGACTAGCACGGTTTCGTGATTAATTCCTTTAATACGCCTACACGAATAAAGCGACTAGCATGATTACCGTTATAATGTTTTTAATACGATTACTCGATTAAAACAACTAGTGGACGCTAACGATTAAGTTCAATATGCAAATGTAACTATTAAACTCACTAAGCAAATATAACGATTAAGATTCGTGGTTCAATTTAATTTTTTGGCTAAAAGAAAATTAACATGACCAATACGTGTTGGGATGAGATTCAGTATGATAAGATTTGAAGATCCCAAAACCCTAGCTGAATAATGAGCTTTATATAATGTAATAGTCTAGTTGAGTTCAGCATGTTAGGAACTCAGTAGGCTAGCTAGAGTTCAGTAGCTTATAGGATTCAGTAGAACATCTGTCATTCAACTAGAAGAACTCAGCATCAGGAACTTAGTTATGAATGTTATAACCCACTGAATCTGCAAAGGAATTCGAGCCACGTATTGAATCTCAGAAAAATGTTGGTAGAAGACACTTCAGTAAAAGGTTCGAGGAATCAGATGAAGTCAACTCAGCATGCTCTTGGAGTTTGAACAAACCTCACACTCTCTAACCTCGACCAATGAGATAAACCTGCTTCCTAGATTGAAAAAGAGAGAATCTCTATAGTAACATTCAAATTGAAGATGATCGTTTTTCTTGTCGTTTTCGACACGTGTCTAGACTCCCTCAAACGAATCTATTCATGAGTCAAGACTATAAATAGAGAAGAGTCTTCATGCAAAGAAGATAACAGCATCACTGGGAACCAAAGCATTCAAGCGAACAAATACTTTAGCGAACTTAAATCCCATCAAAACGAAGAACTCGTATACAGATAGATCTTTTTAGTTCTTCACTCTAGAGATTCATTAGTTCACTTTCTCTATTCTAAGCAGTCTTATTGTAATATTATAAGCTTAGAAAAACTCGAAGGAGTTCAACTTTCTGAGATGTTCTTATTGTAAGAACTCCTTCATAGTTGGAGAATATCAAACATTGTATTTGAATATTGTAAAGTCACTAAGACTATAACTAGAGTATCTGTCTAGTGCACCTTTTGAGCGAGACTTGCTCGGTATAAGCAATCAAGAACTCCCGACAATGGACGTAGGATCCAGCGTATCCGATCCACTTTAAAAACCGCTTGTGTTGATTTATCGTTGCATTGATTACTTGTTCATACCGTATAAAAGCCGACTTCAAATCACTCGGCATAAAACGGGTTTTCAAACCGAGACGAAAATATTTTTGGGCCTACACTTCCGCACACCATATCTTATAATGAACACTATTCACCGACATAAGTCGGTAGGCGATACTCGCCCGCGCGATCCGGAAAGCTTACTTGACCAACTGACTAGTTCAATAGCAATACTCAGTAGCACTGACTTTCGCGTTTGAGCTAAAATCTCCATTCAGGTGTATTCACCCCCCCCCCATACATGAAGGCTCGTCTATGGACCAATAATACGGTTACGTAAAAAAAGCTGGAAGTTGAAAGAGTGTTCATCAGAACACCAAACCGCCACTTTTCTCAGGAAGCAACCCATTTATTACTAAACTTTTATCGATAATCACTAAGATTTGCTATGATGGTATATCTCCCTCCATCAAGTTTGATATATTTTCTATCATTTCACCATTAATGCCCATAATTCTTGCCTATTAAATTCCATCAAATCGCCACTTTGATCACACACACCTCTCTCCCATCTCCCATAATTTTCGCATGATTTCATGATCCAAACATGTCTGGCAACCGTGTAGCAAAACTTGAACGTGTCGTCAGCCTCATGCAGGACGCGATCGTGGACATGCAGCATAAGCTGCAAACGCTGCTGGAAGACCAAAAACTTCTAGCAAGGCGAGTGAAGAAGATGATGGCCCCACGACCTATGCAGTAGCTGGGATCGAAGACAGTCGACGGAACCCTCGTGGCAATGGAAGAAACTGTTACTTCGTTTACCTATCCTTGGCTTTATTTTTGACTCGATTTCTTTGATTGTAACAAGAAAAATTGCGGGATGGCCGGTGTTTATTCTCATTGACTCTTCGATAAGCCGAAGCTTCATTTCAGTTGATCTACTTGCCTACATGGGAATTCCTATTAAACCTACATCTCCATATTGCATCAACATGACCAAAGGAGAAACCATCGAAGGCCAAGACATTTGTGAGAAGGTCATATTGGAGATTGACGACAAAACAATGGTGGGTGACTTTCTCCCGATTCCCCTAGATGGGGTGTATGTCGTTCTCGGCCTAAAAAGGATCCTAAAGCTACCGAATGTAGGTCCCTTGTCTATGACATCTCGGAACTGTCGGCTTCAAGATGGGTCAGCCTCACGGATGGATGTGGACACTGAAGGAAAAGCCAAGATGGGGGACTAGGTAGTTGGTCGGGGAGGGTAGGGGTCGGGTAGTCGACGAAGGGGGAAGTCATCCATGAATGCAATAATCCAACTTTTAGCAAAACCGTTTTTTTTTCCTGTTGGTGATTAGGCCAGGATTTGTCATGTTTTCCTGGCCTAAGTAATTTTAATCATAATATTTTAATTTGATATCGTTAATCATTTTACAGTTTTGATTATTCGATTTTTCGTTATCATTGCCTACAAGTCAGCTAATTCATTTGTTAATCGTTAATTTTGATCGAAAACCTGAATTTCTTAATTGTTATCGGTGCCTACAAATTGACTAATTAATTCGTGTAATTGTCAGTCGTTATTAAAAAACTAGCGTGGGTCCGAATTTTGAACTTGAAGGGAATAGTCAAAAACCAAAAAAAAAATCCTATATAAATTTTAACATATAATTTTTTTTTAAAAATGACTATAAAATAGATAATTAAATCTGTGAAGAACACCCATTAGAGTAAGAAATATAAACATTTATTAGCCTTTAGGTCTTGGCAATAGATGAATCAGATTGATTTTTGGATTTTAATTCGCTAAATGAACAATTCAATAATAAAATTTGCACAATGGTCAAATTGTATTATTAAAAGAACTAAAACCGAATTTTTCCACTTCACATTCTTTTCAATATATCGCAGGAAGCAAAAAAACTGCCTCCCTTCGACCAGAGGCATTCATTCCTTTTTTTTTCCCGAATCTTTTCCAACGTTGTTTGTCTAGGGCCGGAAGAATTTAATAGAAACTTTTTTTTTCGATTTTGATTAGTGTCGGATTTTCTTCATCTTCTACATCTAATCTCCATCGGCGGCATTTTTATTGGGGAAGTGGAATTATTCGAAAAACCTTTATTTGGCTGCTGAAATCGACGAATTGGTGCCTGGTTGATTCTTGCACTTTTATTCATGTTTTTATACGTTTTCCCAATTGATTTTGCAATTTTATTGGTAATATTATATAGATTGGTTTTTGTGTGTATAGTCTGTTAATTGATATGTTGTAGGTGTAAAGATACACAATGTGCAGAGGTGATTCCTTCCGTTTAGAGTTGCTTCAGATTTGGATGTGTGTGTTGTTGATTGCACAATTACTGGGAAAATATGCACAAGTAATGAGAAAAAATATGCACAATTACTGAAAAAAATATGCACAAGTAATGGGGGAAAAATGTTTAATTACTAGAAAAAATATGCACAAGTAATGATAAAAAATATGCACAATTACTAGGAAAAATATGTAAAAGTAATGGAAAAAATATGCACAATTAATAAGAAATGAAGAAAAAATGAAATTAAGAATCGAATATTAACCATTGTTCTCGTAAAATCTAGGACGAGACTTATAGATATTAAAACCTAAAATATAATTAACGAAAATGGCGGTTATAACAAAATGTAAGAAGATAAAAAAAATAAAATTAATAGATTGTGCATTATTACAAAAATAATCTTAGTATAAACTTTTTGCTTTAAATGTGTATTTCGTAATTTTATATAATGACAAAATCTGTAGCGTCGAAAAACTCGATCCAATGATAATATTATGTTCTTAATTCTCATTATAAAGCTTATTCTCATATGATTTCTACTCTATATATTTGTATAGAATGGCTAATAAAGAGTTAATCTCTAAACTCAATTTCTACCGTCCAATTTCTAATCCACGATAGGACTGGGGCAGAATATTAATAAATGATTAATCTATCTCAAGTGATCCAAGTCATCGTCTCACTACTCTGTTCCCAAGCGCAACAACAATGATTGCTATTCATATGTTGAATTCATCAAGTCTGTTTAAAACTTTCAATTAATTTTATTCAAAGAATACGGAATATAATTAAATTTGCTTGCTTGTGGCGAGGAGAATGTTGGTGCCATTTTTGTAACTGAATCGATTCAAAGTCGCTTGCTCGAATGGCCAGTCTCATGTTTATGCTGGTTCTGGCCTTCACTTTTGTGAATTTCTCCAGCGGCGCTGTAGATACACTCGTTCACAACCAAACGATTGGCATCGGCCACAATTTGATTTCTGAAAACCAAGTTTTTGAGCTGGGATTTTTCCATCCGGGAAGATCGAGAGATGTATTCTTAGGGATATGGTACAAGTCCACACCGGATATTGTAGTTTGGGTTGCAAACAGAAACAATCCCATCACCGATTCGCGAGGAGTCGTCTTCGCGATTTCCGATAACGGAACTCCCGCTATATCCAGAAATGGAAGCATCATCTGGTCGGCGAATTCGAATTCATCAGCGGCGCCTTCAAATCCATTTCTCCACCTCCTTGATACTGGAAACCTAGTTGTTGCAGAAGCGACAATTGAAGGCTACGTATGGCAGAGCTTCGATTACCCAACCGACACGTGGCTTCCCGGAATGAAGATGGTGGACGACGTTGATGCCGGCGTGGAGAGGTATTTGACGTCGTGGAGGAACTCCGACGATCCATCAACGGGAGATTTCGTCATGAGAATCGAAAACAAGGGTTTGCCTGAAATTGTGGTTTACAGAGGGGAAGTGAAAATCTTCCGATCTGGAAAGTGGAACGGCCTTACCTTGGGCGGCATTCCACGCTTTCCCAATGTGAATTACCAAACCGAGTTTGTCTTCAAACAAGAGAAATTGATATCCATGTCAAGTCCTTACGACAGCTCAGTCATCACAAGAGCAACACTAGACATATCCGGTTCAGCCCACCGCTACACGATGAGTTCAAGGAAGGATAAGTGGAGTTCCGTGTATACATATCCAAGGGACCAATGCGATGAATACGGTCACTGCGGCCCCAACGGCATTTGCTCAATTGAGAAGGCGCAGAGATGCGTGTGTTTAGGAGGATTTTCTCCCAAGTTTCCGAATGATTGGGATCTTCAGGATTCGTCCGGTGGGTGCACTAGGGTTGCAGCGCTGAATTGCGAGAGTGGGGATGGTTTTGTAGAGGTTAGAGGGGTGAAGCATCCTGATATGTTGAGGTTTTGGTTGAATACTAGCATGAGCATTCACCAATGCAGAGGTGAATGCTTGAAAAACTGTAGCTGCACTGCATTTGCTAATCCATATGTAACAGATGGAGGCATTGGCTGCTTGATGTGGTTTGGGAATCTTGTTGATACTAGAGAACTTTCTGGGGCTCATAGTTTGCAAAACATCTACATCCGAGTTCCGGTTTCAATACTAGGTAACTCTCTATCTTAACAAGGATAGTTTGCTTATGTTTTTGTAGTAGTGAAGTTTGTTTGCACAAATAGGTTTCTTCTTAATGTTAATGATTCCTGAATGTAGAGTATAACACCAATCTGGAGGAGGTGGAGAAGAAACGGCCTATAAAGTTAATACTGGTATCTATTTGTTCTGGTGTTCTTGTTTCATGCTTTATTAATGGAGGTATACTTGTATGGACAAGACTAAAGAAGCAAGGTAACAACAATGACTTATGTAGTAGAGTCTTCTTGAAAAAATCTTTTATTAATGTAGTAGAACATGCAGCAGACTCTGAGGCATAAGTTATTTTCCTATCTTGTTTCATCACAGCAATGAAGAGGACAAATGAGGATATAGAGTTACCTTTAATCAAATTGGCAACTCTTCTGGATGCAACAAGTAACTTCTCTAGGGAGAACATGATAGGAGAAGGAGGTTTTGGTCCTGTGTACATGGTAACTTAGCTTTACCATATTTTGGCATTAGTTAGTTTTGCAGATATCCTTAATCCAATATTATCATGCATAAGCAGGGAAATCTATCATCAGGAGAGAAAATCGCGGTCAAGAGATTGTCGAGAAGTTCAGGTCAGGGTCTTGCAGAGTTCAAGAATGAAGTTATCTTGATTGCCAAACTTCAACATAGAAACCTTGTCAGACTTTTGGGATGTTGCATTGAAGGAGAGGAAAGGGTGCTAATATATGAATACCTACAGAACAAAAGCCTGGATTATTTTATTTTTGGTGCTCCTTTTGTCAGCAAAATCATATAGATATATCATTCAAACATTTCAATTGGCACTCATAAAGTAGTCCATCATGTGCAGATCCAAATCAAAGGATACTCTTGACATGGCCTCAGCGCTTTGAAATTATCATGGGAATCGCAAGGGGACTGCTTTACCTCCATCATGATTCCAGGTTAAAGATTATCCATAGGGATCTAAAAACAAGCAACATTCTACTAGATGCAAATCTAAACCCGAAAATCTCAGACTTTGGCTTAGCAAGAACTTTTGAAGAGGATGAGTCCATTGCTAGAACAAGGAGAGTTGTTGGGACATAGTAGGTTTTCTTTTACCTCCTCAAATCACGTTGTAATCTTCCCTTTATGGTCTAATCATCAATATTGTTATGCAGTGGCTATATGGCTCCAGAATACGCAATCGATGGGAAATTCTCCGTGAAGTCTGACATCTTTAGCCTTGGAGTAGTATTGCTGGAGATAATCACTGGGGAAAAGAACAGAGGATTTGAACACAGCAATCACTATCTTAACCTCTTGGGCCATGTATATTTTGATAAAATTATATTGTGAAGATATTTATTCTTCTTCTTCAGTATAACAATTAGCAAGAAAGGAATGTAAATGGTGCAGGCATGGTTGCTGTGGAAAGAGAAGAGGATTTTGGAGGTGATGGATGAGAGTTTGAAAGATACAGCGGTGGAGTCCCAAGTGAAGAGATGCATACAAGTGGGGTTATTGTGTGTGCAGAAATTTGTAGAAGATAGGCCAGTTATGTCATCTGTGGTTTTAATGTTAGCAAGTGAAGGAGCATCTGTGCCTGAACCCAATGAGCCTGGGTTTTTCATGGAAAGAAGCGGCGGCCATGCAAGAAGTGATACATCTCCAAGTGTTAAGTCAGAGAATGACACACTTACTATTACTGACTTGGAGGCCAGATGAACCCATTCCTACTTTCTTTCTATGTGTGATGAGAGAAATACGCATTTGCTATTTTTCGTCTCATTTTGTTTATTTATTATTAGTATTTTTATTTGTCGTCTATTTGTTTATGTATTATTAGTATTTTTTTGCATGTAGATATGAATGCAAAAATAGTTACTCATGGTAAATGAGTAAGTTTTGTAGCCACTTTTGAATATTTGTATAATTATATTATGATTGTACTTTGAACTAACGATAGGTAATAGTTAGTAGTTTTATTAAGGTTGTGTGACAGTATACTATAAAAATGATTATAAAACTCATTTTAAAGGAGTAACTAGAACATAGATCAAAAGTGGCGTAATCTTGCGCGTAAGTGACGTAACCAAGTCCAAAAGGGATAGGTTATTTAAAGAAATTAATAAAAGAAATTTAGAAGTGGGAATTTTTTATACTCTAAAAGAAATTAATAAAACAAATGGTAGTCTGAAGACTAACTAATAAGCGCGGTCCCCCAAAGTTTAATCTTAAAAGTAGTATTTTATAGTTTCAAAACTCATCAAAACTCCTATATGTGATTCTTTTAACTTAAGTTAGTTTAGAGTGGTTAGTCTCTCCTATTTTATATACATGCTAGAGTATAGAATCAAAACTTATAAGTGCATGTTTCGGTAGCAGCTGTGAATTATCTTTTTTGAAAAAAAATAAAAATTAAAAATAAAAATTGTATGTCATTTAGTTTTAATTATTTAATTCCACGTCAACGAGCAAAAATAAAACATCAAATACTCATCATTCAAACTCTCGGTTAGAATTTGACTAACGGATAATAAAAAATGAGAGACCTCTTCTCTAATTCCGTAGTCTTCACTGAACGGATGGTTTTTCTCATGCCTTCCTCATTTACTGAAAGCAACACTGTTTTATTATATTATTAGATTGTCGAGTTTCTCCCCTGGAGTTGAAAATGGAGTTTGTGGAATGCTGTTCATTGAACTTGCAAGGATGACTTTGAAGTCTTTGTTATATTTGCCTAGCCATTCTAAATCGAATCGACCGCAAATTTCTTTTCATCTATGAAGAATGGCGATTGTCGCGTTCCACATAATCGTCTGTAAGCTATTTCTGTTGATCATCTTCTCGAGATACTCAGTTGCTGTCGATACACTTCTCCCGAATCAAACCATTTCTGTTGAGCAGAGTTTGGTCTGCCAAAGCCAAATCTTCGAGCTTGCATTTTTTCAACTTGGGGCATCCACAAATATGTTCTTCGGAGTGAGGTACAAAACCACACCAGATGTCGTAGCTTGGGTTGCGAACAGAAACAATCCAATCACCGACTCCCGAGGACTCCTCTTCGGAATATCTGGAAATGGAAGTCTTGCTATAAGCAGAGATGGAAGCATAATCTGGTCGGAGAATTCAAATAGAGCCGCCTCAAACCCGGTGTTGCGTCTCCTCGATACTGGAAACCTAGTTGTTGTGGAGGAGACGACGGGAGGCTACATATGGCAGAGTTTCGATCACATAACAGACACCTGGTTGCCAGGACTGAAGGTTATAGATGATCCTGATGCCGGTGTGGAGACGAACTTGACATCGTGGAGAAATTCAACTGATCCTTCAACTGGCGATTTCGTTTACAAGCTCCGAAACCTCGGCTTGCCGGAGTTGGTGATTTACAGAGGGGAGAATATATCTTACCGATCTGGACAGTGGAATGGGGCTCAGGTCAGCAGTACACCATCTTTTCCGAATTCTATTTTTCAAGGTAATTTGAATTTTAGCAATGGGAGGTTGATATCTTATACTAGGGACTACAACAGTTCAGTTTTCCTAAGATCAAGATTAGACCCATCTGGCTCAATGCAGCGCTATAATATGAATGCAAAAAAAGATGCGTGGATTCATGCCTTTACATTTCCACAAGATGATTGTGATAAGTATGGTTACTGCGGTCCTTATGCAATCTGCAAAATCAATGAAGTGGAAAGATGCAATTGCTTCGTGGGATTTACGCCCAAGTCGCAGAGTGATTGGGACCTTCAAGATTGGCGTGGTGGATGCACGAGAAACGAGCCATTGAATTGTCACGGTGGAGATGATTTTCTTGAGTTTAAAGGGGTGAAATACCCTGATATGATCAGATTCTGGTTGAATACCAGCTTGAGCCTACAAGAATGTAAGGCCGAGTGCTTGAAAAAATGCAGCTGCACGGCATATGCTAATACAGATGTTACAAATGGAGGCAGTGGCTGCTTGATGTGGCTAGGGGATCTCATTGATATCAGAGAAGTTTCTGGAGCCAATGCTAACCAGAACTTGTACATTCGCTTGCCAATTCCAGTAGTGCGTAAGTCTTCCTTTCTTTCTTTTTTGCTCTTGAAATCCTTGTTATTGAATTAGTTGGTGTTATTCTTGTAGGTTCAAACTCCTACTCCAACAAGAATGAGGATGAGAAGAAGAGAAAGGGGAGGCCTACAAAACTAATTGTGATATTAGTTACATCTGCAGTTTCTTTTGTCGGCATTATCATAGGAGTAACACTACTTATAATGATGAGAAGAAAGAAGCCAGGTATGAATGTTCAGCTGTAGTAGTCGCTCACATTGAAACAGAATCAGAGTTTTTAGTTCTTTTTGGTGTTCTTTACAGCACCAAAGGTTAAGCGTGAGAGTGAAGAAATAGAACTACCCTTATTCAAATTTGAAACTATTGTGGCTGCAACTAAGGACTTCTCCAGAGAGAACTTGATTGGTGAAGGTGGCTTTGGCCCCGTTTACAAGGTGACATACCAAATTGAACTTAAAGTTTACTTATCAACTCTTGAATTAACGTTGTACAAACAGGGGAACTTGTCTGATGCAGCAGAAATAGCTGTGAAAAGGTTGTCAAGAACTTCAGGGCAAGGCATCAAAGAGTTCAAGAATGAAGTCATCTTGATTGCCAAACTCCAACACAGGAACCTCGTAAGACTTTTGGGATGCTGCATTGAAGGTGAAGAAAGAATGTTGATCTATGAATACCTGCAGAATAGAAGCCTCAACTGTTTCATTTTTGGTACGCTCTAAAAGTTATTTCAGTCGCACTTTATCAGTTCTGAAGGTATATTCATTGCTTGCAGATAAAAAAGGAAGGACTCTATTGACTTGGCCTATACGCTTTGACATAATCATGGGAATCGCAAGGGGGCTGCTTTATCTCCATCAAGACTCTAGATTAAAGATTATCCATAGGGATCTAAAGACAAGCAATATTCTACTAGATGGAGATTTGAATCCAAAAATCTCTGACTTTGGGTTAGCTAGAATATTTGGAGAGGGAGAGTCTACTGCTACAACAAGAAGAGTTGTTGGGACTTAGTAAGTTTTCTCTTACAAAAAAATACTATGTTATACTCACAAGACCGTATTACAGTTAACTATATGCAGTGGGTATATGGCTCCGGAATATGCTGTTGATGGAAAGTATTCTGTGAAATCCGACATCTTTGCCTTGGGAGTGATATTGTTAGAGATTGTTAGTGGGAAGAAGAACAGAGGCTTCGATCATGAACATCATTACCATAGCCTTTTGGGACACGTAATTTTCTTACCACAATCCAACAAAAGACAAGTATTCTACTTTTGAAAAGCTGATCACAATGTATTTGAACAGGCATGGCTGTTATGGAAAGAAAACAACATCCTGGAGCTAATGGATGAGTGTTTGG
>JAPVEC010000163.1:0-26000 GCA_028984105.1 Lavandula angustifolia | reverse complement strand
GCTTGTTCATCTTGTATCCATCTCATCATGTCTCTTGTTTGCTGACTTGCTCTTGGATGATTATCTTCGGTGCTAATTGGAGTTGTTTATACGGCTCAAGTCCTTTTTGCATTGAATTGTATTGAAGTTAGTTATTCACTATGATGATGACTCATCCTGGCTTTTGTTAACCAACCTCAGTTGATCTGATGAAACCCGGAACCAGTGTGATCCTTCGGAATGCAAAGATCGACATGTTCAAGGGAACCATGAGGCTTGCTGTCGACAAATGGGGGCGTATTGAGGTGGCTGAACCAGCCAAGTTTGCGGTGAAGGAAGACAACAACCTCTCTCTCATTGAGTATGAGCTGGTGAATATTGTGGATGTGTAGTGACAAAATTAACCTCTTATGGCATCTGACTTGCAGATATGGGGAAATGAAAAACTATAGTAGGATTTTTGTAGCAATGCTTTCACTTGTCTTCTATTTTGGTTGTTGGTGAAGGGTTTGTCAAGGAAAGCTTGGATATATAGTTCTGGTGAAGGTATTGTACAAAAGAAACCTTGTTATGTTATGGTATTGTGGAATGAACCGACATTGTGTTAATGTTTTTGTCTGTGTGTGATTATATAAGGCTAGTGGGTCCGACACTTGTCCTCGTGTCAGTGAGTAAGATGTACAGTCAGCAGTATTATCTGTAATGGGGAGATGATTATGAGACTAATTATTCCTAATTATTCCTACCCAATTCAGATTCCAAACCTACCAAGAGCCTTGTAAGATGTTAAAGCATTCCATCATTGGCCTTCACTCACTACTGTAATAAGTTATGGAGTATCTTCAAACACCATCTTTTATTATCTTCTGAACATAAAAGTAGAATACAAATTCGGGGGATGTACAGAAATGTACAAAGCAAACATGTGAAAATGCAAAAATATACATGAGATTCCATAATTGCAAAAATGTACATTTTGTCCTCTGAAACCTATAAAGTTAGCTAGGTTAATAGGTTTTTCTATTTCCTCTTACTTTGCGAGGAAGTGTCTTTGTCTTTTAGTTATTTAATTCTCTCGACTTTGATTTTTTTTTTCTTCAGCAACGTGCACCTTTTAAATTTTTTTTATAATTTAAAAATAAAATATGGTCCGATCGATCGGCCAAGGCCGATCGATCGGACCATTTTTTTTTTTTACAATTTTATTAACGTGTCCGATCGATCGGACCATTTTTTTTTTTACATTTTTATTTTTATTTTCATGCCAGCCTTTTTTTGTCTTCATGCATGCAGAATAATTTCGTCTCATGCAACTTTTTTTTAGTTTTTTAATCAAGAATCAAAGTGTACATATACTATTTACGAGAGAAAAAAATCGGAAAATATATTCACTTACCTTTTTACCTAGTGACATGCAATAAAGTTGCGAAAAAATTGAACTCTATACACGGTAGGAGGAATCGATTCTTTTCCTCTTCACACGCAACACAAGATACTCTTCTATGATTATTTTCGGATGCAAAAAAATTGAACTCTATAACAAGGAGAGCAAGAGCGAAAATTTTATTTCAGAGAACGAGAGGGAGGGAGCGAGGGTCCTTTAAACGCGAGAGAGAACGAGAGCGAGGGAGCGAGAGTGTGAAACAATTTTAAAGGTAACCCTTATTCCATAAATTGTTATATTTGTTGCTTGATTTTAGGTAAATATCTATGTATTATTTTGAGGGCGCATGATTTTCCTTGATTTGAGGGGTAAATATATACGTATGATTTTTGCTTTATTTGAGGGTAAATATCTATGCTTGATTTGAACGAATTTTTTTCTTGATTTTGCTTGATTCGAGGAGTAAATATGTACGTATTATTAGTTATAAAACATCTTATGTGTTGTTCTCCGCATGTTAGCTTATCTTTGCTCTCCGCATGTTAGCTTATCTTATGTGTTGTTTACTGGAGTACTAAGTCCGGTTTTGCGGAGTACTAAGATACTTTTTTCTTTTTTAATTCTTTCCGGATGTCTACACGGACACGTGTAAGCGTAAAGTATGGAGGTTGTTTCTTGGGTTCGGATTACAAAGGTGGGGATGAACAGCTTGCCCCACTTCGGACCGACCAATTAACATTGTTATCCTTAAGAGCAAGCATCGAAGCCCGTACACAAATTAACTCACGGCTTACCCCCTATGCGCTTTATTCGTTGGAGCATCTTGGATCCGGAAAGTTGATTAAGTCATTAATGATGACGGATGATGACTTGGTTCGACTTATCAACTTAGAGACCGATCCAACTGTTTGCGTCGTTTTGACGGCTGATCGTGCCGGGAACATCACAACAAGGAGATTACATCCCTTCATTTGATTACCAATTTAGTTTCCCAAATATGTTTGGTGATGCATATGGTCAAAGCGAGCTGCATATGAGTTTGGAAGGCAAGAACAACAACCGGAGCAAGAAGAAGAAGAGCAACAAGAGGGAGCAAGAAGAAGCGTAACAGCCAGGATCAAGGTGCGAATGATAATAACGATGATGATGATGATACGTATGACGAGGATTATACGGCGGAGGAAGAGGAAGAGGATGAGGAAGACGAACATGTTGTCGCTAAAAACTTTTATGGAACCATGTATGAGTTTGCATCATGGATTCGTGGGGAAGGCGGTTTAAACCGGCTAATGACACTTCTAGAGCAAGCCCTAGTAATAGAGCGGTTGCCCTACAAGACGAAGATAATGAAGTTGTTGACGAAGTCGAAATTGGCTAGTGCCAATTATTCCGCCGGGTCAAGCAGGTGTCATTGGTTGTACGGATATAGAGAAGATTGAAGAGGGCATTCTCGGAAACGGCAACATCTTTTTGGACGAAGGACGCCCTAACAATAGCCGTTGGTCTCACGGCATTTAGAGTGTCGACGGTCTTATAAAGTGAAGAGGGCAAGTCCTCGGTATCGGTGGTTTTGAATGTGCATTTGGGCGATCTTTGTCCATTCGAAGTACGTGCACGACATAATGGTATGTATTGGACAATTTACGATTTTGTGCCGAGACACGAATGTCGATACGACTTTGATAATGCCGGACCGATCACCGCATTCTTGCCGAAGACTATCGGAGCCTATTTTGGGCAAAGAATGCGTATGGAGGGAACGATGTTGCGACCTCGAGACATGATCAATGAGATGCGTCCGAAATTTGGTGTGAAGGTGGAGTATTATAAGGCCCTGCGTGCTAGAAATAATGTGATTCAATTGATTTATGGGAGTCACGAAGACTCGTACAAGATGCTCCCTCGATATTTGCACATGTTGAAGCGGTAAACCCGGAACGGTAACTAATCTTCGTGTCGACAACGACGGGGAGGTTCGAGTGCGCGTTTGTTGCATGGGGCCGATGTATCCCCGCATTTATGTGGCATTTAAGGAAGGTGATTGTAGTTGATGGAACTCACTTTGAAGGGAAAGAATACCGGCATTCTCTTTGTTGCAGCTTACTAAAGGCCGCAACGAACAAGCCTTGTACCGCTCGCCATTGGCATTGGACCAATTGAGAACAATGACTCATGGGCGTGGTTTCTCTGAGATCTTAAGCGAGTGTACGGTTCGAGCGGTGACCCTGCGATCGTGTCGACCAAGCACGTCGGTATTAAAAATGCTTGTCGAAGTAGTGTTTCTCGGAGTTCCTCATTTGCCTTTGCAACGTCCATCTTAATAACAAGCTCACTTCTTACAAGAATGAAGTACCCTACATGTTCCGTCGGGCAGCCACTGCATACCGTGAGTCGGAGTTTAGGAAGTACATGGCATCAATCCTCGTGGCGAGTGAAGGAGCATACAACAAGCTGATAGAGATTGGTCTCGAACGTTGGGCACGTTCGCAATGTCCGCGGCGTCGCTACAGCTTTCTATCATCAAATTGTGTCGAGTCTTTCAACGGAAGACTTTTGTGGGCCCGTCGATTGCCGATTTGCTCGATGATAGACACGATACGAGCAATTATGGAGTCATGGTGGGATGAAAGGCGTCAACTGGCGAGTGAGAATAGCCATTTGTTGGTGGACGTTGCGAAGAGGAAGTTAAGCGCGCAGATTGAACTTGCACGCTCATATCTTGTCACCTTAACCGCCGGAGGAAGATACAAAGTCAACGACGGGAGAAATCACAACTATAAGGTGGATTTGGAGAACCAAACGTGCACGTGTCACGAATTTGATATGGACCTAATACCATGCTCCCACGCGCCTTGCGATTACTGTATGAATTCTTTTACACTTTTTAATCACTTATTATATATCTAACACATTTTTTGTTTGACAACGAGGGAGAGCGGAGACCAATTTTACAACTATGTCCACAGTATGTACACTACAAGCAACCGCAGGGATATTTTACGAACATCACTTTAATTCGTTACTGCATTGGAGCTTTGGACCATTCCCGACCATATTCGAGATGCGGATCCACCTGTTACCACCCCTAGCGAGCGTCGGGCCGGCCGCCCAAAGCGAGACGTTACCGATCGGGAGCGGAGGCCTCCACAAGCTCAACTCAAGGTCGTAGCGGAAAGTGTGGTGTTTGTCACGAAAGAGGCCACACAAGGAGGACATGTTCGGCGAGGGAGACACAAGATTAAATTTGTGGTGTCTTAGTTCAAGTTTATTTGTGCCTATATTATTTGAAGTATGAAGTTTGTTTAACGAAACCATAAATTGTTGAAACCCTAATTCGGTATGGTTGTTTAACGAAACCCTAAATTGCCGATCCATGGATCCTTGTCCGATCGATCGGACTATTTAATTAGATTTACATTCACTAATTAAAAAATAAAAAAATAAAAATATATATGTTCCGATCGATCGGCCTTGTCCGATGGATCGGCCATACCCATTTAAAATTCAAATTTATATATGTCCGATCGATCGGCCTTGTCCGATCGATCGGACATATCTAATTAAAAAATTTTTAAAATTTATATTTTATATGTTCCGATCGATCGGACAAGGACGATCGATCGGAACGGTTATATTAAATATATAAATTTTAATTTTTTTTAATTAGTTGACTTTTAAAATTTTAATATGGCCCGATCGATCGGACCATATATAAATTTTAATTTTTTAATTTTAAGTAAAAACGTGACATTTGTGTACCGTCACGGTATATTATTTTATTGAAATTTGACTATAAAACTATTCGTGCCGACAATGTATATACAATCCAATCCGACCGATAGGATGATTAGGGGATACCCCAACTACTATTCATTAAAACCCCAAATACTATTCCTCTAAACCCTCAAAACCCTTGATCAAAACCCCAAATACTATCGATCGGAACCCTCAAAAATCGAATTCGAGCAAGGAAAAGTGATATACGAAGAGGATATTGATGATATCATTAATAACTATGAAATATAATAATAGAGACATAATAAAAAAAAAATTTCCACTTCTTCTCATATTTTGAAAAATGAGTTCATTTTTTGTATAAAGTCATAAGTACTTCTATCATTCAAGAATGATTCATGTTTAATTTTGCTAATGTATAGATATATATAAAGCTTTATTACATTATTTCATAATATTCCCCTGAAATATTTATCAAATATTTATTTTAAAATTTATAATTTTTTATGAGTTTATTTCAATTATATTGATTTTTTAAGTATAATTTTGATTATTAATAACATCCTAATTTTAAAAAAATATAATATGGTTCTGATCACGATCTTTTGATTATTTAGAAGATTTTGATTATTTAGAAATTTTGATTATTTTAGAAATTTTGATTATTTAGAAATTTAAAATTTTTGATTATTTAGAAATTTTGATTATTTAGAAATTTTGATTATTTAGAAATTTAGAAATTTTGATTATTTAGAAATCAACAGTAGCTCATCCGTAATTTTGATTATTTAGATTTTTTTTTTAACATAGTCAATTTATTTTTTTATTTTAGAAATTTAAATAAAAATAATAATATGGTCCGATCGATCGGACCTTATATTTATTTTTTAATTTTTTTTTAGAAAATTCAAAAAATGTGCAAATTTAAAATTCAAAAAAATATTGTGCCGATTTGAGTATATATATATTTTTTTTTATTTATATATATATATATATATTTTTATATTATTGTGCCGATCGATCGGGCTGTGCCGATCGATCGGCACGTATAATTTTTTCTTAATATTATATATCTATATATTTATATATTTATATATTTATATATTGTATATTTATATTATATATTTATATATAATATAAATATATTGTATATTATATTTATATTACATATTATATTATATTTATATTGTATTGTATATTATATTGTATATTTTATATTACATATTATATTGTATATTATATTTATATTAGATATTATAGTGCCGATCGATCGGGCTGTGCCGATCGATCGGCACGTAAATATATTTTATATTATATTTGTATATTATATTTATATTATATTTGTATATTATATTTATATTACATAGACGATCGATCGGGCTGTGCCGATCGATCGGCACGTATAATTTTTTTTTTAATATTTATGTATATTTATATATATATGTGCCGATCAAAATACATTAATGTTTCAAAACACTTCAAAATTCATATATTTTTTTTTTTAATATTATATATATCTATATATTTATATATTTATATATTGTGCATGTGCCGATCGATGGGCGGCACGTATACTTTTTTTTTTAATATTTATGTATATTTATATTTATATATGTGCCGATCAAAATACATTAATGTTTCAAAACACTTCAAAATTCATACACAGTTCTAAAATTCATACATTAATGTTTCATTCATACACACTTCAAAATTCATACATTACCAATATCACACATTTCAAAACATTTTACAGCCATCCAATTACGATATTTCACCATGTTTCGCTCTTCATTACCCCATACCCGAGTGGGAAAACCGATGAGGAGACGCTCTATAGTCATGCATGTAAATACCCCGCAACTATACGCATCCACCGTTGCAAAGTCTTGCTCTTCATCATCCATAAGCACAATCGAGGGCCTCTTACCTCCGGGAATGGATAACCATATGCATTACACGCCCAATAGTTCCCGTGCAATAAGAATCGCGCTATACATTTCCGGAAAGCTATAAGGCATTTGACGCGCCAATTGAATACATTTGGATGTCTAAAATCATTTTTAGAGTCAAACATCTCAAGCTTCCAATCTGAAATACATAACCGCAATACGAAACAATGGTGTGCTGCCAAGATTGGAAATATGATCTACAATAGATATAAATATATAATTTAGAACCTTAAAATTATTATATATAAAATATATAAATAGTACTCACATATTTGGCGGAGTACTAATCACTTGTCCCAAGTTCTGGATTCCCCTTCACGCACTGCAAATCCTCCTCTTTCGGAACCCATTTATAATCATTATCAATCGCTTAATAAATAATAAAAAAATTATTACCTGGCGCTTAAAAAAACGGGCTATATCACGCTGATCGGCGTCATTAAACGACCACCGTAAATAACGAGGATAACCATCGGGATTTAGAAGGGTCGCACAACGAGCTCCAAAACTTGGAATGGCCTCATATGCCCACACCTATATTACAATATAAATATATCGAATTATTTCAACTAATAAAAAATTATAAATTAGTAATAATTAAGTTGTCAACAAATATTATACCTGTAGTGCCCAAATCGGCCCGTAGAGATTATACTTAGATCCTACGAGGTCGAAGGAATTTGGTACGTAACTGAGGTAGTGCAACATGGCCTCGTAGGTAAAAGCACCCCATGGGAACGCATTCCATTGGTCCATATCATCAGCCAATACCCATATCCATGTATCAATTTTCTTAGTCTCTGCAGGAGCATAGAACCAGAAGAAAAGAGCTAAAATATTCGACAACTTAATCAAGTCATCATCTGAAACGCCATCGGGCTCATATTTACAAAACCCGGTTTAACAAGTGATTTGCTTCAATCGGTCTCCCACCATTGAATGCATCGTAGACCCCGGATTGAGTAGGATGATAAAATGCGACATGTCAAAACTACACTCGCCGAACATGAGCCCGGTAACCAATGCAAACTCCGGATGAGAGAAACGGATGTTCGACCAACATAATTAAAACAAACCTCCGAAGGTCGTACCGAAATCTCATAGCATAATAGGCGGTGAAGAGCCCGCATAGCATTCTTACCTTCACGGCCAACCCACTATGCCCCCGAACCGGCCGCAAACAAACCGTTTGATTAAATCCACACCACCACCGCAAACCTAATTTACGTCTAATCAAAGTCCCTAAATTATGCTTATAATATATTGTGATCCTCGGAGAAACGTCTCGTAGTGCTAGTCGTTTAAAATTGACCTATATATAACAATTAATATTTAATTAAATTATAATTAACAGTTATAATAATTAAAAATAAACTAAAAAAAAAAAAAAAAAAAAAAAAACTTTGGCCGAATTCGGCCGGTCGGCGATGAGTATCGGCCGCCGCTTCAACCATTTTTTCCGGCGATTTCTACCTCAATTTCACCAATTTTCACCCAATCTAAACAAATCTATATTATACACACTAAACTCAACATATATATTTCATAAAAAAGCACTTTTAAACATGTAATTATACATTAATTTCACATCTAAAATTTAATTTTATTGCAAAATAAATACTAACCTCTTCCATTGTTACGAGCGGTTTCGAGCGGTCTGAAAGATCCTAGGCGTGCCGACGTGAGTAGCTTTCGTGCCGTCGATTCAATGTGCCGATTTGAGTGTGCCGATTTAGTGTGCCGAAGTGTGGTGTGTGTGTGCCGAAATCGATGTCGGTGTGTGTGCGTATGTGTGTGTGCGTATTTATATATGTAATAATATATATATATATATATTATTTATGAATATATATATATATATATATATGTATATTTATATATATATATATTATTGTATTTATATATATTTTATATATATATATTTTATATTATGAAATATTATATAAATATTTTATATTTATATATATTAATATTTTATATTATATGTGTGTGCCGATCGATCGGCACGTATAATTTTTTTTTTTAATATTTACGACATATATATATATATATTTTTATATCTAGTGCCGATCG
Source organism: Lavandula angustifolia (assembly GCA_028984105.1). Classification (NCBI taxonomy): domain Eukaryota; kingdom Viridiplantae; phylum Streptophyta; class Magnoliopsida; order Lamiales; family Lamiaceae; genus Lavandula; species Lavandula angustifolia. The sequence continues at coordinate 16,880 of JAPVEC010000163.1, read as the reverse complement.
ATCGGGCGTGCCGATCGATCGGGCACGTATAATTTTTTTTAATATTTACGATATATATATATATATATATATATATATATATATATTTATATTTATATATATTTATATGTGCCCGATCGATCGGGCTGTGCCGATCGATCGTCACGTATAATTTTTTTTATATATTTTTATATCGATCGCATAATTTTTTTTAAAATTTATGTATATTTTTATATATAGTGCCGATGCCGATCGATCGGCACATATAATTTTTTTTATTTTATATATATTTTAATTTGCGTCCGATCGGGCACAAATAATTTTTTTTTAGTTTATGTATATATATATATATATATATATATATTTTTAATTATGACCGATCGATCGGAATGTGTCTAAATTAAATTATGATTCAAAAATTTCCTAAATTAAATTTTCAAAATTGCCTGATTAAATTAACAAAATTACCTAATTAACAAAACAGGTTTTTCGATAAATTATCAAAATTGCCTAATTAAATTAATGAAATTGCCTAAATTAAATTAATGAAATTGCCTAAATTAAATTTATGAAATTGCAAAAAATAAATTCTCGAAATTGTCTAACGAAAATGCCTAAATTAAATTAATGAAATTGCTTAAATTAAATTATCAAAATTGCATAAATTTTGTAAATTAAATTTACTAAAATATTAAAATTTCCTCAAATTGAATTCATAAATTAAATTAACAAAATATTAAATTTTCGTTAAATTAAATTAAATATACAAAAATATAAAATTTTTGAGGTTTATAAAATATAAAATTTTCAGCGGCGGTGGTCGACTCAGGTTTTTAAAATATTTAAACGAATATGTTCAGGTTTTTTGTTTTACGAAAATATTCAATTAAAGAAGTTTTTTTAAATAACTTTAGCTTTTTTTAAAAAAAATCACCAACTTTTATTTTGCTAATTTCGAGACAACATATTCAAGAAAAAGATTCCAACACAAACTGTACACACTTGCACACACATCTGCACACACACTGCATACACATTGGAGGTGAAGTAGGGTCATTTGTATATTATTGCATTTATGGAAAAGTTTGTATATTTTTGCATTTTCAAACATGCAAATGTATAGACTTGACATTCCCCTCTACAAACATTTAGGCCACAACAAATCCCAATGGCTCATGGAACTCAAACTAAGAAAAGAAAAAAAGGATATGAAAACGGAAGGGAAGACTAGAAAAGTTTTCTCACTTTCTCTCCTAGACTACACATATACATTTCGATCTAGGATTCAATCTCTCCCCATTCCCCATTAGGGAAATTTAAAAAGGAAAATGAAAAAAAATAAAGTTCAAGGCTAGGTCAGATGCATAAATGTTAAATATGGATAAAAGGCAAAACTTACCACCGGGACGATATCTCTCCACTTCCAACCACATACGGGCAACCTGATCCAACAGCCCCTTCATGAGGGGGAAACTTATCCAATGCATGACCACCAGACAAGCTGTTGAAAACATGAACTCATATCAAGAGTTCAACTAGCAAACTATGCTCCTAACAACTCATAAGAAAATTGATGCAGCGGAAGATTAGATAAAAAACAAAGTAGACAAATAGGATAGAGGTGATACCAATTGAGTCGATTTACAAATTTTCATCAAAATCTATTGATTCGCGCACGAATGTCGGAAATTGATCTTCGTTAACCCATTGATTCGACGCACGAATACCTACGAATACCTAAGATAACAGCATTTAAAGTTGGTCCGCTAGCGGAGGGGAATGGGGGATTGTCTCAGGGTTTGACAAAATTCGTCCTTGAATTTTCACTGCTCAAAAGCTGCAGTCGATTGTCCCTTAAGTCCAATAAAACCGATCCATGACTCCCAATAAATCCAATCAAGGCATGGGCCCATGTGTCTCCAAATAAGCCCACTTTGGTGCAAGCCCATTAAGTGTTGAACTTCAATTTGGCCCATCTGGATACACGTAGGTCTTCGAGAAAGAAAACACATCCAAAATCTCCAGCGGCGCCGACGGACTAGATCTGAATGCAGCTATTGGACTCGCCGGTGACGATGGTGGCAGCTTTTCGTTAAGGAAATTAAGAAAATATATGATAAAATATGAAAAAGAGAGATAAAGTATGAGAGAGAAAATGAGCAAGATAATGAAATAGCAAAATACTTTAAATGATAAAGTAGGAGATATGATATAATAAGATAAGAGATATGATTTTTTATCAAATTACAAAAATTGTCACTTTTATTAGGACATTTCAATCGAATAAGTTGACCACTTTTAACGAAACAGAGGGAGTAGAAAATTACATCCTCTTAGGGGGTGTTTGGGAAGCTGCTGAAAGTGGCTGAAAGTAGCTGAAAGCTGCTGATTTTGATAATTTGTAAGTGTTTGCAAAAAGTGTTGAAAGTCAAAAATTAATATTTGAAAATGTTAATAAAATGGTATCTTATAAAATGAAAATGTTATTTATCTCTCACTTATTAAACAAATTTAGAATTTTTACACAAATAAAATTTAAAATTTATTTCCACTCATATAAAATAGTATTCTAATAAAAAAAATATTAAAATAAAAATTAGAAAAAAATTAAGTATAATTAATATTATTAATTAAAATCAAGAATAAAAAATATTATAAATTATATTAATAAAACAAATATTTACTTATTCTTTGTTAAATGATAAATAAAAATTATACATATAAATAAGCAATATCGATCATTAATTAAAAAAAATAGTTATAAAATTATAATATAATGTATTAATTAAAAAGGTTAAAATTATAAAAGTTATAAGCTATCAGCTTCAGCTGCCGAATACCAGCTTACGAAAATTCTCTATCTTGGACCTAAATAGTTTTCAGCAGCTATATAAGCTGGATTTCCCAAACACCAAATTCATTTTCCGAGACAGCTTTCAGCTATAAGCTGTTTCAGATAAACTATCCCAAACACCCCTGTTGGTCCCGAGTGTACGGTCAGGTGTAGAGGGGGGGGGGTGAATATACCTGAATCCGATTTTCTCAATTTCGAACACGAACAGTCCTGTTCAGGAAAGTCTGCAGTCTTGAAATAATTCGGCAGACCAAATAGGCCATTCCGAATCGTGTGTGGCAAAGAGTCCGACTCTACCGAGATCTCGCTAGGCGAGCGAGTCGAATCGGTATCAAACGGTAGAGTTCGGCGGTGCGGAAAAGTGTAGGCCCTAATCGGTTGAGTGGAAAACCGTTTTGTGCAAGTCTCGGTTTAGCAAGTAGACGGTTCGGTATCTTTGAGAAAGTTGTATGATTTTAAAGAAGATTTTCGGTATGAACGGTAAAATCAATGCAACACGATGTCGAAAGCAATAACAAGACGATTTTTAAAGTGGTTCGGATATCAATCGATCCTACGTCCACTGTCCCGAAAGTTCGGGAGGCTATTTATTATCTTGAGTTAGTCTCGGTCGACTTGTGCGCGGAGACAAAGCGTAGGCATAGGGATTATATTGAGCAAGTCCCGGTTTACAAAGGCATCAAACTAAAGTGTTTGACAAACTTCTCCAACTATGAAGGAGTCCTTTTACAATAAAGATTGGGTTCAAATATGAACTCCTTCGTCTAAGCTATGAGTATATTCGGTTGAGCTTAGGGTTAAAGGGATAGGGAATGGGGATGTAGCTTCTAGATCGACGAACAGTGAAATAAGCTTTAGGTTCGTGTATCGTCGATTTGGATACTAGAGGCTCTTCTAACGAGTTTAGCTTGGTTCCCTATGAAGTGAGAAGGTAGTCTTTCGCTGGGAGATAGATCTTCAAGTTCTTGCGGAAGACTTAGGGTTTTTACGGTTCTAGCTCGTTTTAATGCTTGTGTATGTTTTCGTCGTTTAAGCTTATGCGCATTTTCTCTTCTTGAAATGTCCCTCTATTTATAGAGCGAGAGGTGGAAAAGATCCGTTGGAGACGATCTTCTTCTTTCTCTCTCTTTTGTAGCAAACGGCTCTTTTGAAGTAGGTAACAGTGTGCTTTCCCACCTTTTTTAGGTAAAGGGTTGACTACGGCTTTAGCGAGGTGAGAAGACACATGTGTTCTTGTCATTCGTTGAGGCGGATAGAGTGGTTGAGGCAGCCAGGACTTCAAGGCAAACGCGAAGCCGACTTCTCTCTTCCTCGTATATGACAATGCTTGATTGTTTTTCAAAAGTATCGACGGTTCGAGAAGATCGTCTACCGATCTTGAGTCCGATCACGTATTCGGTAGGTAGATAGGCGAGTAAAGTCTGCGAAGATCGGCTCCGAGTTCGATGAAGCTGCTCTGCTGAGTTCGGTTCCACGACTCTTTCGGATATCTTGCTCTGTTGAGTCCAAGATGCCGAGTTTTCTACTCGGTGTTAAGGCGGATGATCTGCGAGCGCCTTGATCGGAAGCAGAGTGTCTACCGAGTGCGAAACCTAAGAGACAAAAAAAATAACGATTACAATGGAATGGTTCACCAATCAAGATAGGGTTTTGGGATCTTCAAATCTTCTCAACATTCGAGCACTAGGCTGCTGAGCATGGTTCAGTATAGAAGATAGAATCATTTCCCACCAAGTAAGACTATGCTGAGGATAGAATCATCACCCAACAATTTCCCCCTATTTGATGATGCCAAAACCTATCATCTATGCTAACACTAAACGGAAAGCAGAGCTCCTTACAATATTACGGGTAGGATCGGCGGAGTTGTTCCGGCGATTCTAGATTGCGAGAAAACAGGGCAAAACACAGTTTCCCCCATTACATAGAAACTAGACTAGCAGAATCTAACAAAGTAATAAACTGACAAGAAAGTAAATAGAGTGAGTGTGTGAGTCAGTCATCACTTCAGTGATTCTGAGTGTTAAAGCATAATACAAACACGGCTGAATAGACAACAAGTGGTTGTCAGAGCCAAAATCAGATTTGTATATATGAGTTATTCGGATCGGTACAATTACAAATCTTGCTAAGCTAGGAAGATCGAACTAAGCCTAGGGAGCCCTTAAACCGCTTGATCCCGTCCATGAATCCTTGAGAATGCGTCTCTGGCCGTGGCACTCCATACATTCGGTATGTGTTCTTCCTCAGCTTCAAGTATGCAGCAAAGTCTGCTGGCTCATCTTCGTCCAGTTCTCTCTTTGATGCAGCATACTTCACTTCAGCTTCTATTACCCCAAAGTGGATTCGAGTCATCATTTCTTCTAGGTGGAGGTATGATTCCGGGCTCGGAACAACGACTTCTATACCTTCAGATACAGCTTTACGCAAGTATATGTATAGATCAGGTTCACTTATCATCATCCATTCTGTGTAGGCATCAACCTTAGTCATGTTGGGCCAGAACCTCCAGAAATAATTGCGCTTGATGAACTCTATCTTTGTCGATTCCCATCTCTGAGTAAATTGAGCAGGTATCCAAGTGTCTGTCTTTGGCCATCTGTGCGATTTCGAGATCAGTCGGCTTCTGAACCTTCTACGTATCGATAAGGAATATCAGCTTTTGAAGGTACCCTCAGTCTGGCCTCTTCCTCAGTTCTTTTTCTCAGTGCTTCAAGGTCTGCCTCCCAGATTCTGTCTCTGGCAGCCTGAACTTGTCTAGCCTCTTCGCCTCTGTATAGGTATCTGTTCATTTGGTCGAATATGGCCTCAATTTCATCATCTTGGGCTTCAGTGGCTTTCTGAGGAATGTCTTGATTCGACGAGGGTACTTGATTTTTCTTTTGATGTACCTCGCTTCTCGGTGCTTTCTTTGCTTTTGCTCCTTCTCACTATCTTCTTCATCCTCGATAATCAGTTTCCTTGGAGGTATCCTAGCAGGCTTTCTTCCTCCTCGAGCTGGAGATTTTGTCTTTCCTTTGACAGGCTTAGACTTTGGTTTATTAGCAGCTTCTGTTTCAGCAATCTCCCTTGCCAGCTTCTCATCAGCTGCAATTTGAGCCTCCTCCTCGGTGAAATGTATCTCTTCATTTTCTTGGGCCGGAGGGGTTGGGAGAATCGGCACTTTCTTGCCTTTTCCACCGAACAGGTGGAGGGAGAGTAGCCTCTTCCTCTTCGACTCTTCTGCTCGGCATACTCGCAACCTCTTTGATAAAATCGGTCGGAGTCCGGGTTGCATGAGTAGCACTCGGGTTCTCGAGCCACTTGGGCCGGTCTCGATGTGCTCGCAGCCAAGATACCCCGGGCCTTACCCTGCTGTCAGTGCGAGTGCGAGTCTCGCTTATCTCAATCACGGACTTGGTCTTTTTCTCAGATCTCAGTGAAGTTGTCCCCTTAAGTAATTTGGCAGTAGTTTTAGTAGGGGTCGGCTTCTCAGTACTCTTCTCTTTTCCTTCCGTACTCTTCTCTTTTCCTTCCCCCTTTTTGGCATCATCAATTACAGCCAGGGGTAGGGACGAGTACCTTCTTGTCTAGGCGTGTGTAGACGGCGGACGGTTCGTCCGATCTGTCATGGATCTTTGTCGGTGCCAAGTGCGGCTCATTCCTCTCATTAGTCGGTTCCTCCGAGTATTGCTTATGGGAGAGGTCATTCTTGCCTTGAATCTGTCGACTTCTCGAGAAATCTTATCCTCCACGACCGGTTGAATGTTGTCAAGTCGGATCTCCGTGTCCTGGGCTTGTTCAGTGAAGGACTCAGTATGAGAGGATATTGAAACCTGGAATGCTTCGAAAAGTTTGGCTTGTCCTTCCTGAATAATTCTGAGCTGATCATCAAGCGCCTGGCTGCTTGGCCAAAGCTTCGGAAACAATTTCGAGACAACGGGGCGGGCCGATTTAGATGCCGATGTTTTCGGCCCATTTGTAGCTCATTGGTTGTGGCTAGCGCAATCTGTTTCCACACCTTGTGGACGGCCTTCGCAAGAGCTCGATTCTGGATTCCCCGAGCGGTGAGAGCTTTTGCTACGGATCGAGATCTCTTGGAAGTTGGGGTTTGGGGGCGCCGCCGTAAGTCGACTCCGGCAAGAGGCGAGCGAGGCTCTGCGAGGACGAAGCACCAACCGTGGACTTCGTAGGTCCAAGGATACGGAGTGGAGGTTGAGCTTGTTCGATAACATGTGTATCCTTGTCCTCGGGGATTTTCCTCATCGAGGCTTTCCAGGGCTGAATCAGCTGGGTGGATCTTGACCATCGTGGTGCGATCCATCCGAGGGTCTTGAGCCGTAGCTAGGCCTGTCATGTATCATTGCCCGGCATAGCAGCCCTCGGGTTCTCCATGGTGCTGAGGTCGGCGGGCTCGAGTAGCCTTATTTGCTCCCTCAACTTCAATTCTTCTTCATGAAGCTGGCTGGCGGGAGTAGTGGAGTACTAGACGTTGTAGTTGGGGCCACTCCCGAAATCGCGGCAATATGTGGAGCCTTGCTGATTTTGCAATGAGCAACGGATCGAGTAGTCGGCAAGCTCCGGAATCTGTTGAAGAATTTCACGGGATGCTCTCGATATGATCACCTGAAGCTTCCATCCCAATTGTCTCTTCTTCGAATCTTTGTCTCGGACTCCAAGTCTATGGGAGACATCCGGAGTCTCGGTAGGAGGCACACTGCTTGAGTGGTGGAGCCGAGAGGGGGCTGTCAAGACGCCGAATCTCCTCGCTATGTGCTTGATAACATCCCCTTGTTCCACTTCTACGGGTTCCTCGGTGGAGACGGCCTTCTCCACCGGATTGAGTCTTCTCGGATGATTCGACTCGTCTATCGGCCGGCGAGGCTGAATAGGTTCTTGAGTAGCTGAGCGGCGGGAACTTCGGGGAGAAACCTCGGGTTCGGTAGGCACGTCCGGAATGACTTTCCTCGGTTTCTTAGGTTGGTGCCTTTGGAGTTTTTGCTTGGAGGTGTTCTCTTCTTCGAGGGTGTAGCTGCTTGAGGCTCGATCTGTCGAGTTACGGTGAGGACCGACCCGATCTGTCTGAAGAGCGAGCGAGTCTTGTTGTGGAATCGACCTTCTTCACATTAAAATACTCCTTGTCACTTTGTAGGTGATTGGTTCGAATCCGCGAGACATCCTCTATCATTATGGGCAGCTTCAGTCCATAAAGAAGCTTGCCCTTTGCACTCAGCGTGCAAGAGGCCTTGTCGAATTTTGCTGCCTGAGCCATGAATTCACGGATAAAGAACTCCGTCCAATTAATCTGGGCTCTATCATATATGGCCATCATGAGCTGGATCTTGAGCCTCGATACTTGATCAAATGAGCCTGCTTGGCTGGTCAATAGTTGCGTCACAATATAAGCCAAAGCTCTGTATTGAGGCAGCATGTTGTTTTTAGGAAAAGCAGCTCTGAAGGTCGTGGGCTTTCCACAGAATATTGTCAAATAGTCATCTACAAGATCATCCTTGTACCCCACGATCTTGGCTCCTTCGGAGCGAGATCAAAACTTCTCTTTAGTGCCTCCTTGAGTGATATTTGCTTCAGAATCGGAAAAGTATCCTTGATCTCGTGAACGGCGAATCTTCCGATTATGTCCCCGCCTACTGAGTCAGAATTAAGATAGACTTCGGCCACCTTCCTTGGGAGGAAGTATGTCGGCTTCCTTGAAAGAAAACTTTCAAGCCCCGACTCTCGAGAGGCGAGAAGATCTCGTCCATATAATCGAGATCACAGGCGTTGAACTCCATGGTTGGCTCGAACCAAACACGATCTTTGTCCAGGATTTCTTGCATGTTAACTGGAGCTGACACCGAAATATTTTTACTTGCCATTGTACCTGTTACACTAGCATTTATCAGTATCGATTTAAATAAAACAGTTTGTATAGCGATTCGAAAAAGAAGATTAATTCGTGTAGCGGTTGTAATAAGCATACCGAAAGAGAGATTCGAAAGGATATGCAAGAGGGGATTGCAAGGAATGATCTCGAGAATTTTCGGATGCGAGAGGATTTTAAGTGCGGTAATGGCGGTTTCTAAAGATATGATCGAAAATATATATCTAACATGAAGGTGAACGGTTTCCGATCAAAGGCGAGTTTAAACTTGCTTTATGAGATGGACGGTCAAGATTAAAAGATATATGAAGTAATGATCACATATGCCGCCTAAGTCAAAGCCGGTTGTAAATATGCCTAAGTAGTAACTATGAGATGACATGCATTAAATGCGTGCGAGTTCGACAAACTTGTGTATGGAATGTCGTGCATTAAATATAGGCCGTTAATAATAAATGACAAACTTAGGATATTTAATAGCATGCTTTGAATCTTCATCATAAATGCATTCTTGTTTTATTCGTTACTACGAGTAGAGATACGCAAACTTGTCATCGAACATAGTAGTCGGTGATACCTCTTGTAGATAGTTTTACGTCTCTACGTCGAATTTACTCGGTATTGAGAGTGATCATTCCCCCTTAGTGAATGATCCTCTCCTGGAACCTTCTTGGCCCGGGGTCGGTAGGGTCCAGCAGACCTAGCTCTACCGAAAGTTCTTTGAATGCGGATTCACTAGAGGTTTGGTCGGAATATTAGCCCTTTGTTTGTCGGTATGGATTTTTTCCATTCCGATATCCTTTTTCGACATGGTCGCGAATGAAGTGATGCCTAATGTCCACGTGTTTGCATCTCGTGTGTAGTACGGGGTTCCGAGTGATTGCAATAGCACTGCAGTCGCGAGAATATCGGCACTTCATTCGAATGACGTCATAATCTCTTAGGCTGCCTGTCTCGGCCCAAAGGATTTGGGCGCAACAACTTCCGGCAGCCATGTATTCGGCTTCCGTAGTTGACGTGGCTGCCGAGTGCTTGCTTCTTTGAAAACCATGAGATCGGCTTCGCCTAGGACCGACAAGTTCTCGAAGTTGATTTTCGGTCAATTCTACATCCCGTATAGTCGGCATCGAGTAACCGGTTAGTTCAATATTATCATCATTTGGATACCATAAACCCATGTCGGGTGTGCCTACGAGGTAGCGGAGAATCTTCTTTGCTGAGTCCATGTGGCTCCGCTTAGGATTCGCCCGAAATCGAGCCTTGAACACCTACGGCATAAGTTATGTCGGGACGAGTAGGCGTTAGATATAATAAGGAACCAATTATTGCACGAAATTCGGTTTGGTCTCTCGATACTCCCTCTTTATCAAGATCGATTTTCATATTCGTGTTCATCGGGATCTTGATAGGTTTTGCTCGGATGTACAACCGAATCTTTTGATGAGGTCTCGAGTGTATTTGCCTTGGTTAATGAACGTTCCCTTTTCGGATTGTTTGACTTGAAAGCCGAGGAAATACTTCATTTCACCCATCATTGACATCTCGAACTTGTCCTTCATCATTTTCTCAAACTGCTGACACATGATGACGTTCTTTGATCCGAAGATAATGTCGTCTACATAGATCTGCACGAGTAATAAGTCATCTTCCAGTCGAATGTTGAACAGCGTGCGATCTACTGTGCCTTTCTGAAAACCTTTCTGAAGAAGAAATTCTGACGAGGTATTGTACCAAGCTCGGGTGCTTGTTTTAACCCATATAGAGCCTTTACGAGTCCAGAACCCGATGTCCTGCTTGAAAGCCGGGCGGTTGTTCTACATAGACTTCTTCTTTCAGTACGCCGTTCAGGAACGCAGACTTCACATCCATTTGATAGACTCTGAATCTTTGATGTGTTGCGTAGGCTAGGAATAGTCTGATTGCCTCCAATCTTGCAACTGGAGCGAATGTCTCATCGAAATCTATTCCCTCGGCAAGTGTAGCCTTTAGCCACGAGCTTTGCTTTGTTCCTTAGTATGACGTTGTTTTCATCTCGCTTGTTCTTGAAGACCCATTTTGTTCCAATGACGTGTTGATGCGGGGTGCGTTAACAAGCTCCCAAACTTTGTTTCTCGTGAACCGATTCGACTCCTCCCGCATAGCTATTATCCGATCGGCATCTTTAAGTGCATCCTCAATCGTCCGAGGCTCTTCGGTAGACAAGAAGCGGGAATATAATGCGCTTTCTCCTTGACGAATCTGGATCTTGTCTTGACTTTTCTTTGAAGGATCTCCAATGATTAGATCGGGAGTGTGAGCATCTAGCCACGATCTACGATGTTTCGACTCTTCATCCGAAATTTGATCAACTCGGATAGTAGGTGAGTTAGGAATTTCAGTCGTACTATTCCGAGATTGAAGCAATTCGTAATGAGAGTGTGATCTACTTGAGTTTCCGGGTTCGGGGGCATTCAATTTCCGGGAACATTAATAGATGTTCCCCCCCGAGTTGTTACTCTCGGTAGTGGTCTCGGTTACCTCGAGGGTTTCCTCATCGACCTCGAGTTACACCGGGATTGACTCTATTCGGGAGAGTCAATCGTTCAGCCTACTTGCTCTGCTGGTTGAGATTCCGTAGACTTGTCTTCGATTTCTTCGTCGAATCATCATCCCAACATAGCTGGATCTTTTCGGGTTTGTCTTTTAAGCTTAGATCCTGTAGGCCGCTACTGATGTCCTCGATTTAGAGTTAGAGTTATTGCTCCTGTCTTCGATAGCAAATTCATTAAAGACAACATGAGGGCTTTCCTCCACGCAAAGAGTCCGATAGTTGAATACTCCGAAAACTTTCTTGACCCGAGAGTATCCTAAGAAAACTCCCCGATCCGACTTGCTATCAAAAGTCTTGACTGATCTTTCCCATTATTGTGGATAAAGCATGAACAACCAAAGATATGGAAATAAGATAAAGAAGGCTTCTGCAGTTCCATAGTTCATATGGTGTTCTCTTATCTTTGCTTTGTCGGTAGAGATCGGTTCCGAGTATAACATGCGGTGTCGATTGCTTCGCCCTGAGAATTTGGTTGGGAGTCCCGAGTCTGCGAGTAGAGTTCTTGCTTTGCTTCTTTGAGTGTGCGATTCTTTCATTCAAGCAACCTCGTTCTGGCGAGGGGTGCGCGCGGCGAGATGTCTCATGCTCAATTCCTTCGCTTTTTGCGAACTCCTCTACCATGGAATTAAGAAACTCGGTTCCTCTGTCGGAGCAATTTTGATTATCTTCTCGACAATCGAGCTTTTTCGAAGCGTTGGTAACTCTGTTTTGACGTCGGACTTGTTGGCAATGAATATGACCCATGTGTAGCGCGAGTAGTCATCGATGACCACTAAAGCATATTTCTTGCCTCCGATTGTCACCTTGGAGAGACTGGACCGAACAAATCCATATGTAGCAATCGAAGGATTCCATCGGTGGAAGGAGATGGAACAGGTGGATTTTGATTCCTTGTTTGCTTTCCCTTCGAGACATGCTTCACACCGAGTGTCTTTCTTTGAATACTTCATTCGGCGAGTCCTCTTGCTAGAGTGTTCCTTGCTAGTTTGTTGAGCGTTTTGAAGTTGAGGTGGCTGAGTCTCCTATGCCAAAGCCATCCCGTACGGTTGTCGTTCTTCGCCAACGAGACAAGCTTCGGGTTCCGTCGAGTTCCATCGGCTACATATATATTCTTTTTACGCGAACCTGATAACATTGTTTTCCCTGGTGGATTTATCAAGGACATCACGAAACCAGTGTCAAAAATCACTCTATTCGAGTTATCACAGAATTGACTAACAGAGAGAAGATTATGCTTGAAGTCCTTCAACATATGATACTCTAGGAACGTAGGCGATTCCAATGCTTGAGTGCTCCATATCCTCTTGTATAGCCTTTTGCATTGTCTCCAAACTCAATTCTGGGTCCTTCTTCAGTTATATAATTCTTCAGTAGGTTCCTTTGGTAAGTCATATGTCTTGAGCATCCACTGTCCATATACCAAAGATCTTTGTGCACCTCATCCTCTTCTCCTGCCATTAGGCACTTTTCAGTTGTTTCTTCAGCTTCATGCTCTAAGGCCATGAAAGCTGCTTCATCGTCAGATGAGTCCATGAAGGAGTTGACTTCTTCTAAGTCGTCTGAGATTTCGCCTGCAATATAGGATTGTCTCTTCTGGGCGAATTTCTCTCTCCTTTCCTTACGTCTTTGCGCGTTCGGCACTCACCGAGCTCGGGACAATCATATTGATAGTGTCCTCGGCTTTTTGCGATTGTAGCAAGTGATGACTCTTTCTTCTTTGCTTTTACTATCCTTTGATGGTGCTTTGAGTCATCCTTCTTTACGCATTCGAGAAGATTGTGAGTCGGGAGTGCGTTTTGGAGTATAATCGACTTACCTTTTGTGTCTCGGTATGCTTTAGTCGGTTTTACGCGCCTCTCCTTCTCCTTCGATACTTCACAGAGAGCAACGCGTACTTCCGAGCGAGACTTCCTTCTTGTAGATCATTGAGTGAAGGTTCGGTCTTACTCGTTGTCTTGCTTGTCGCCGGAGATCTTTGTCTTGTCGATGCTTTGAAGGCATGGTCAATTTTATTGTCGGCTTGACTCTTTGCTTTCATTGAGGTCTGTCGAACTCAAACTCTTACCGCTCGAAGTTCTGAAAAGATATGGTCAGGAGAGACAACATCTAAATCAGAATGTCGCAATAAGGTGGCAAAAGGTGTCCAGTGTCCGTCCGGCAGTGCCCTCAGTATCTTGAGATTCATTTCTCGGTTGCTGAATGTCTTTCCCAGCCCATTGATGGAATTCATCAGATTCGTAAATCTGACGTTCAGATCTTGTATTTTGTCACCAGGCATGAGAGACAAACTTTCCAGCTTTTGGAGTTCCAGCGCCAGTTTGTTAGCTTTTATTTTCTGAGTTCCACGACTCAGTAGCGCTAGAGCGCCCCAGAGTTCCTTTGCCGTTTTGCATTCCTGAACCCTGCCAAGATAAGAATCACTAAGAGTGGTCAGTATGGCATTTATGGCGACTCGGTCTAAGTTGTGAAGCTTCTTCTCTTTAGGAGTGAAGAGACTTCAGTCTTTAGGGATCTTCTTTCCAATCACCATTCCTCCTCCTTCAGCTGTGACCTTAGTCACGACACTATCGATCATGGGAACAATAGGTCCATCTTCAAGTACTTCAGTCATACTATCATGGAGGGATGTCAGATGTGCATCCATTCTGACTCGCCATACTCCATAATTCTCTACCGAGAACATGGGTACCATTCTTATCCCTGACATATCAGCCATATAAAAATAATGATATGAATGTAGAGTGATATGTAATGAAAACGATTTTCCGGATCCGTTCAAGTAGACCAGTTTCAAGATAACAAGAGTCTTAAAGAACTCCTGCTTCCGATACCAATTGTTGGTCCCGAGTGTACGGTCGGGTGTAGAGGGGGGTGAATACACTCGAATCCGATTTTCTCAATTTCGAACACGAGCGAGTCCTGTTCGGGAAAGTGCCGTCTTGAAATAATTCGAGACCAAATAGGCGTTTCCGAATCGTGTGTGGCAAAGAGTCCGACTCTACCGAGATCTCGCTGGGCGGCCGAGTCGAATTCGGTATCAAACGGTAGAGTTCGGCGGTGCGGAAAAGTGTAGGCCCTAATCGGTTGAGTGGAAAACCGTTTTGTGCAAGTCTCGGTTTAGCAAGTAGACGGTTCGGTATGCTCGGACGATTGTATGATTTTAAAGAAGATTTTCGTATGAACGGTAAAATCAATGCAACGTGATCGAAAGCAATAACAAGACAGATTTTTAAAGTGGTTCGGATATCAATCGATCCTACGTCCACTGTCCCGAAAGTTCGGGAGGCTATTTATTATACCGAGTTAGTCTCGGTCGGCTTGTGCGCGAGGACAAAGCGTGGCTTGGGGATTATGCTTGAGCAAGTCCCCGGTTTACAAAGGCATCAAACTAAAGTGTTTGACAAACTTCTCCAACTATGAAGGAGTCCTTTTACAATAAGGATTGGGTTCAAATATGAACTCCTTCGTCTAAGCTATGAGTATATTTGGTTGAGCTTAGGGTTAGAGGGATAGGGAATGGGGATGTAGCTTCTAGATCGACGAACAGCTGAAATAAGCTTTAGGTTCGTGTATCGTCGATTTGGATACTAGAGGCTCTTCTAACAGTTTAGCTTGGTTCCCTATGAGCTGAGAAGGTAGTCTTTCGCCGGAGATAGATCTTCAAGTTCTTGCGGAAGACTTAGGGTTTTCTGGTTCTAGCTCGTTTTAATGCTTGTGTATGTTTTCGTCGTTTAAGCTTATGCGCATTTTCTCTTCTTGAAATGTCCCTCTATTTATAGAGCAGAGATTGGAAAAGATCCGTTGGAGACGATCTTCTTCTTTCTCTTCTTTTTGGTAGCAAACGGCTCTTTTGAAGTAGGTAACATGTGCTTTCCCACCTTTTTAGGTAAAGGGTTGGTGCGGCTTTAGCGGTAAGAAGACACGTGTGTTCTTGTCATTCGTTGAGGCGGATAGAGTGGTTGAGACAGCACAGACTTCAAGGCAAACTGAAGCTGACTTCTCTCTTCCTCGTATATGACAATGCTGATTGTTTTTCAAAAGTATCTGACGAGTTCGGAAGGCTGTCTACCGATCTTCGAGTCCGATCCCGTATTCGGTAGGTAGATAGGCGAGTAAAGTCTACCGAAGATCAGCTCTTAGTTCGATGAATCTGCTCTGCTGAGTTCGGTTCCATCGACTCTTTCGATATCTTTGCTCTGCTGAGTCCAAGATATGCTGAGTTTTCTACTTCTGGTGTTAAGGCAGATGATCTACTGAGCGCCTTGATCAGAGCAGAGTGTCTACTGAGTCTGAAACCTCAGAGACAAAAAAAATAACGATTACAATGGAATGGTTCACCAATCAGATAGGGTTTTGGGATCTTCAAGTCTTCTCAACATTCAGAGCACTAGGCTGCTGAGCATGGTTCAGTATAGAAGATAGAATCATTTCCCACCAAGTAAGATTATGCTGAAGATATAATCATCACCCAACAACCCCCTTAGTCCATCTAGTCCCACTTGTTATTCTGCAAAGAAAATCATTAATAAATGAGTAGATTAACGTGGTATAAGATAACTCAAAGCAAAAAGAAACCACGTTGGAATTACACAACCTCCGGAAATCTCTCTTCCGCTGTTACTGTCAACTACATCAATTGTCAACTCAGCCTTGCCAGTTCTGAGCATTGCATACAGTAAAAACTAAAAATGGGCACTGCATGTTATCATTCACTGCATTTACCACTGGCTGGCTGAGGTTTAACACCCATAACACCATTGCCAGCAGCGTATCAACATCTCATTCCCTCTGAAACATACTGTAGACCTGCACAACCATATTGTAAAACTGAATCTCAAATAAAAAAGAAAACTCATCTAAAATCATATTCCTGCGACAACCAAAAAGGACAAGTGGGACATTATAATGGGACGGAGAGAGTAGTAGTTATAACTTGTTCCTTATTATTTAAAATAACATAAGTTGTTTATAAGTACACATGATATTCTTGGAATTGATGGATAGAGGAAAAAAAGAGAAATACATATGTTTGGCATAACATACTTATCTTTTGCAGTTTGATAAGTAATTTTGCTTAATTTTGCCTGTCTTCCCATGTCATGATTTTTACACATTATAAATTTAAATAAATCAATTTTCTAATCAACTTTAATATGAGTAAAAGTAAATTATATTAACGAAACCAAACTATATACTTTATCTTAATTATCGGATGTTTTGAATTGAAGATTTTCAATAATAAAATTCTCTTATACATATATTTGCATTAAATATAATAATTATTATTAATTTTAAATCTACCCTAATGGGGATTGAAAATTAGATTAATTCTAGATTAACCACTTACATAGAAGTTTGCAATACCAACTATACTACATGCGGTTATGTATTAAATACAAGGCAATTTGCAAAAGTAGTCAATTTGACATATTACGTTGCAAAAATGGTCAAACTGTGTAAATTGCAAAGTAGACAATTTGTCTTTTATTTATTTATTTATTTAATTTCAGTTGTTATTTTTCTATTGTATTTCTGACGTGAATCATTCTCGATGCATCCATTAAATTATGCATCAGTTTTGATTTGCTTTTTGGGTC
>JAPVEC010000058.1:0-85203 GCA_028984105.1 Lavandula angustifolia | reverse complement strand
TATCCGAACCACGTTAAATCGCTTGTGTTCTTTAGTGTTTTATTGCATATCATAACTGTTCAAAATCATATGTTTGCATAAAACGTGTTTCAAAAGCTCACAGCCAAAAGAACTTGATTTGTGAAAAGCGTTTTTCAAAACTGAGACGAATCTCTGGGCCCCACACTTATCCGCACAACGTCTCCGACTGAGTTTCGAACGATTGACAAAAGTCAGTAGGAGAGCTCAGTAGCTGACCCACTCTGACCCAGTGATCGAAGGTTACTATTTGATACTGTTCATCAGTTGCACTAAACAGCTCAGCTGTCCTTCAGTTTGAGAAGAAGAAACTGTGATCAGGTGTATTCACCCCCCCCCCCCCCCTTTACACCTGACTATCGTCTCCGGACCAACAAAGATCGATTCACCATTTGTAGAAGATGAATTGATGCCTTCAACATTTGTCAATTAGATATATGAGAAAGAGAGAGTGTTCAAGATCCATTATCTCCGAAGGAATTTTCAGTGATATCTAAACCGCATCGTAAAAAGGGTTTCGAGGTTAGTTTTTGAAATTATTTTGTTATTTTGGCAAGTAAGATCCTATGTTATTAGTGTCTAGTTTGTCATACAATTGGTGCATCGGAGTAAATAATGTAAATAATTAACATGTGTTATAAGAAGCATAGTAATTGATGATTTATGTTAATTATAAAAATGTGTTGGGATAAAGATTCAGTAGATGTTTGATAGATCTCAAAACCCTAGCTGAATATTGTACATTCGTATCTGTAATAGCTTAGTCGAGTTCAGTAGTTAGAACTCAATAGGCTAGAGTTCAGTAGCTGCAGGATTCAGTAGAAGACCTCGCACTCAGTTGTTGGACCCAGGATCGAAGAAGTCAGTTGGACAACCAACCACCAACAGAATCTGCTCAGGAATTCGTGCTCATGCACTGAATGCTCAGAAGAACGTCAGTAAGAAAGTCACTTCAGTTGAAGGTCCGAGGATTCAGAGGAAGTCAACATTGATGTTTGACAAGTCTTACCTACCAATCTACCTCGACCAATAAGGAACTGACAGCCAGGGCCGACCCGAAGGAATAGCGAAAGGAGCATTTGCTAAGTGCCCCCAATTTTAAGGAGCCCCAAAATCTGAAACCCGGCCAAGTAAAAAAAAAAATAGTTTGGCCCAATACATAACACATAGAGCTCATTAGTTATATATATATAATATAGAGCCCAACTGCTCTTTTCTAACTATTAGAAAAGCCCAACGGTGTTTTTCTTTATTTATAAACAATTACAAAGTCCAACGGCCTTTTTCTAACATTTTCTTTATTTACTTGCTTAAGCCCGACTCTCTCTCTCTCTCTCTCCCTTACAAATTACAAAGGCTAAGAGAAATAGAAAGAAACGATACAAAACAGAGGCTAAGAGAAACAGAAAGAAACGATACAGAACAGACCACCACTCCACTGACTCCAGTTGGCTCTCTTCAACAGTTTCGTCAACACTTGAATTTGATACACGCCCCCCCTTCTTCAAATCAGGTTTTCTCGTTTCAATTTGTATTAATTTTTCATCAAATTAGGTTTCCTGCTTTACAATTTATGCTAATTTTTTAGAATAGGATTAGGGTTTTTTGTTGTATTTAAGTGATTTGTGATTTGTGAATATGTTGCCTAGAAAATATCCTTCTGGAAGTCAAAAAAAAAAAAAAGAGATGAGGAGGTGGTTAAAACTCAAAGAGGGGCTCTTCATAAATTTCTTATACCTAGTTCTAGTTCTTCGGTAAAAGAAGTTGATACAAGTGATAATGAAGAAGTTGATGCTTTGAATGAAGAAATTGATATGAATGTGAATAGAGAAGTAAATGAGAATGAGAATGAGGAAGAAATTGATATGAATGTGAATAGGGAAGTAAATGATAATGAGAATGATAATGAGGAAATCAATGTAGTTAATAATGAGGATGATGTTTTAAATGAAGAAATTGTTATTATTGGGAATAAAAATAATACGTTGGATATATTTGATCCTAGAAATTGGAATAGTATTGATAATAAAACTAGAGATATCTTGATAGAAAAAGGCCCCTTAAGAGAGTACAATCCCACGTTTCCTATAGATGAGCTTGGTAGGCATTTTGCATATTCGTATTATACAAGAAAACTACCAAATTGTGAGAGTCAGGGTAGAAAATGGTGGGTATACTCAAAAGGTACAAATAAAGTATATTGTTTTTGTTGCAAATTATTTAAATCACTTCAAAGTAATAGTTTGTTAGCAAATGAAGGTTTTGACGATTGGAAACATATAAATGATAGACTCAAAAAACATGAGAATAGTTCCGTGCATATTAGTAATATGAGGACATGGATTGATTTGCATATCAGATTGAAACATAACCAAACAATTGATAAAGATTTACAAGTGCAAATTAAAAAAGAAAAAGAACATTGAAAACTAGTTTTAGTTAGAATTATTTCAGCTATGAAATGTCTTGCTACACGTAACTTGGCTTTTCGTGGGGATAATGAGAAGATTTATCAAAATAATAATGGTAATTTTTTGGGCTTACTTGAGTTAATTGCAGAATTTGACTTGGTAATGCAAGAACACTTTCGTCGTATTCAGAGTAAGGAAATTCACTATCACTACCTCAGTCATAAGATTCAAAATGAATTGATTTCAACATTAGCTTCTAAAGTTAAAAATGATATAATTAAAAAAATAAAAGAGGCTAAATATTATTCGGTGATACTAGATTGTACTTCTGATGTAAGTCATAATGAACAAATGACTTTAGTGGTTAGGTGTTGATATGTCTCATAATCAAATAATGGTAAAAGAATACTTTATTGAATTTTTAAGTGTGGATGATACATCAGGATTAGCTCTTTTTAATGAAATACAAACAACTTTACAATTACTTGAGCTTGATATTGATAATGTGAGAGGACAAGGTTATGACAATGGTTCCAATATGAAAGGGAAACATCAAGGGGTACAAAAAATATTTATTGAAATCAATCCTAGAGCATTCTATATGCCTTGCGCTTGTCATTCTCTTAATTTAACAATATGTGATATGGCTAGTTCTTGTGTTAAAGTCGTTTCATTTTTTGGAGTTACTTTATTTGTTGGTTCTACAAAAAGATGAAAATTTTTACAAGATCATGTTCCTCATTTAACTTTAAAGTCATTATCAACAACAAGATGAGAAAGTCATGTTAATAGTGTTCATGCTATAATAACTCAACCTAATGAAATAAGAGATGCTTTATTTGAATTATCAAGTGTTAGTGATGATGCTAAAACTAGGAGCGAGGCCGAGTCTTTGGCTACTAATGAACTAGAGAATTTTGAACTTTTTGTTGGGAATGACTATATGGCATAACATTTTGAACAAAGTAAATTTGATTAGCAAAAAATTACAATCTAATGATATGCAAATTGATGTTGCAATAACTATCTTGAAAGGTTTGTGTTGGTCCCGAGAGCACGTTTATGTGTAGAGGGGGGGGGAGGGGGTGAATACACCTGAAAATCGATTTCTCAACTTAAACACGAACAATCCTTTTCAGGAGAGTGTCGCATCGAACGAGTTCAAGCAGACTGATAAGTTCCGAATCGTGTGGCGAGTGACCGACTCTACTGCGAGGCTCGCTGGGCCGACTTGAAGTCGAATTCGATACTCATTCATATTAGAGTTCAGTGGTGCGGAAATGTGTAGGCCGAAATTCAGTTGAGTTAGGAAAAACATTTTTAACAAAACAGTTTCAGTTGATTAGTGCGGTCGATTAAGTTTGCTGAAACTCAGTTGAATGATTTAGAAGATATTTTCAGAATGAACAGTGAATCAATGCAACAGTAAATAAAGAACACAGAATACAGAGATTTTTAAAGTGATTCAGATCCAACAATCCTACGTCCACTGTCCCGAATGATCAGGAGGCTATGAGATAGTCTCAGTCGGTTTGTACGCTGGACAAACACCGATCTTGAGATTTATACTGAGCAAGTCTCAGTTTACAAGGTTATCAAACTAAGTGTTTGAAAAACTCTCCAACAGTGAAGGAGTCCTTTATAGTAAGGATCAGTTCAGAAGTGAACTCCTTCGTCTAAGCTATAGATTTAAACGGTTGAGCTTAGGTTAGAGGGGTAAGGAACAAGGAGGTGGCTTCTAGAGCGACGAACAGCTGAGTATAAGCTTCTGGGTTCGTGTATCGTCGTTTGGATACTAGAGGCTGTATGATTCTAATTCGGTTTGGTTCCCTATGAGCAGAAATGTAGTCTTTCGCCGGAGATTATTTCTTCGAACTTCTTGCAGAAGACTTAGGCTTTTTGAGTTGCTCGTTGAATGCTCTGTGTGTTCTCTCGTGCGTTCAATAATGTTCTCGTGAGCTTCAATTTGATTTATCCCTCTATTTATAGAGTAGAGATAAGGATAGATCCGTTGGAGACGACGATCCTTTGTCTCTCTCTTTTGAGTAGCTAACGGCTCTTTCGAAGTATGGTAGCAGTGTCCTTTCCCTCCATTTCTGGAAAGATGTTGACTTGCAGCTTTAACAGATATAGGACAGGTGGCTGCTTGTCATTGATCGAGGTTTAGAAAGTGGTTGAGACAGAACAGACTTCAAGGAGATCTGAAGTTGACTTCTCTCTTCCTCATATTGACTCTGCTGATTTGACTTTAGAGAATCGCGACGGTCGAAGACCGTCCGGCCGTAGGCGAGTCCGATCTCGATTGATGGCATGCTCTGCTGAGTTGGCTCTGCCGAAGATCAGCTACGAGTTCGATGAACTACTCTTGCGACTTCGGTTCCACTCGACTCCTTTCGGTATACTACTCTGTTGAGTCCAAGATATACCGAGTCTTCTACTTCTAAAGTCTGAGGCGGATAATCTACCGAGTGCCCGAACCGGAGCGAGAGTGTGCCTGAGTCCGAAACCTCGAGACAAACAGTATTACAATAGAAAGGTTCACCAATCAATATGGGGTTTTTGGGATCTTCAAATCTTCGATAAGTTTTCGTGAGCACATGGCTACCGAGTTAATTGTCAACAGAGAAGACTGAATCATCTCCCAATGTTTGTGTTGTTGCTGGGAGCTGAATCATCACCCAACATTTTCCCCCTATTTGATGATGTCAAAACCTAACAGTCTAATAGCTAATCTTAACACGATGACTTATCAGAAATAGAGCTCCTTACACAATATTACAAATAGGATCAGTGGAGTTGTTCTTCAAGTCCTAGACTACTGAGGGGATCAGGGCAGAAAATCAGAACCTATACAAAATCTAATCAGCATTTTCTCCCTTTCTAACAATATTTTCTCCCATTGAAGAACCCTTTTAGTTCATCACTTAGAGTTTTATTTGTTCCCCTTCTCTTATCTAAGCAAGCTTCATTGTAATATCTTTAGCTTAGAAACCTCGAGGAAGTTCACATCCTTGTGAAACTGTTCTTATTTGTAAGAACTTCCTCTTAGTTGGAGAAGACTCAAACTCTTAAAGTTTGAAACCCTTGTAAAAGTCACTACGACTATAAGTAGAGAATATGTCCAGCACACAGATCACTGAGAACTTGCTCAGTATAAGCTTCATGTTTTGTGTGCTCGTATGTGAGCAGACTAACCGAGACTTGCTCGATACAAATATAACAAGTATCCTGCTTTGGTCAGGACAGTGGACGTAGGACCTAGTGTGTCCGAACCACTTTAAAAACTGTTGTGTTGATTTACTATTTTCTCTAACTGTTCATACTGTATTCAAAACTGTACTTCATAAAACTCAGCATAAAACCGATGTTTTCTAACCGAGACGTTTGATAGGGCCTATACTTCCGCACACACTCTGATACTGAACGATTGTTCGACTGACTAAAGTCAGTTGTGCTGAACTCAGTAGAAGAATTTCTTGCCCACGCGATCTGAAGTATATTTGGTTGTCTGACTCAATCAGTAGCAAACTCAGCTAGAGATGACTTGTGTTTGAGAAAGAAATTTGTATTCAGGTGTATTCACCCCCCCCCCCCTCCCTCTACACCTGAACCACGTCTCAGGACCAACAAAATGTCCTAGTAGTAATTGACATATGAATATTCAATCTTGTAATATATTTAGTGTTTACTAATTCTCATGTGAACATTTGTAGTGATGATTGCAAATGTGTTCATATAGATTTATAGCCCAGATCCTTTTTGTTGTACTGTGCTTCATGACATGTTTAGTATACATTCATTGAATAACAAATTGGATTGTTCCATTTATCCCAATGGGCCAACCATGAGTTGTTGGGGTCATGGATTTTGATCCGGTAATCGATGGTATTTTGGAGATCGGGGTGACGTTTTCCATCAAGTCTGATTTGACCACTATCATTGGTTTGTGGCATTTAGAGCACCGTCGGTCTTAAAAAGTTGTGAAGGCCAATAAAGATACCACTACTACGCCTGTCTAAATGTTAGTACATGTCCCTTCATATTGCGTGCATATTATGTTGATCAGTGCTGGCAAGTTTACGAATTTAATAAGAAACATACATGTCGATTTGACTTTCACCAATTGGGGACTAGAAAGATTCGCGCTAACACCTTTTCAGCATTTTTTGCGAAACGGATGCGGCATGAGGGCATGATTATGAAACCTCGTGCCATGATTAATGAGCTTAGTGATGATTTTGGTGTGAAGGTCGGATATCATAAGCCGTTGTGCGGTCGTGATAAGTCAATTGAGGCAATTTTTGGAAGTCGCAAAAAATCCTTTAATCTACTTCCGGCCTATCTACACATGTTGGCACATGTCAAGCCGGGAATAGTGGTTGACTATTCAACCGACACCGATGATCGGTTTGAATATTGTTTTGTTGCTTTTGGGCCGTGCATATCTGGTTTTAAGTTTCTTATTAGGAAGATGATTGTAGTGGACGACACTCATCTCAAGGGAAAGAATACATGCATCATGTTTGTTGCAACATCGAAAGATGGCAACAAAGAAATTATACCGCTGACAGTTGGCATTGATCCGATTGAAAATAATGTCTCGTGGACTTGGTTTATGCGGATGATCAGGGGTGTATTTGGAACACACCCAGAGTTAGCATTCGTATCTAACCAACATATTAGTATTCAGACTACCATCTGTTGAGCAAAATTGTTTCTTATGGTCGCACTATTACTAGGATGTTCAGGAAAGCAACGATTATGTAACTCTCTTCGGTGTTTAATTAGGCGATGGAATCAATCCAATCAGCTATCCCGGATGGAGCCTACAAGAAACTGATGGAACTCGGTCCAGAACATTGGGCTCGATCGGAGTGTGCGCGCCGACGTTATAGTTTCTTGATGTCAAACGCCGTCAAATCTTTTAATGGAAGGTTATTGTGGGCTCGACGGTTGCCAATTTGCGCGCTTCTCAATACTATCCGTTCAATTATGGAAAAATGATTCGACGAAAAACGAGCGCTCTACAGTGCACATGACCACCCAATGGTTGAGATGGCAAAGAAAAAGCTTCACTTCGACGTGGAAAAAACACACACTCTTAGAGTCACACATATCTTTATTGGGCAGTTCAAAGTCATTGACGTCAGAAAGTACTTCATAATGGACTTACACCAATGTGAGTGCACATGTTGTGAGTTCCAATTGGATTTGTTGCTTGCTCGCATGCTGTTGCTGCAGTGATGTAAGTTTTTCATTTTCCTCAAGTTTAATTGATTGATGATTAGATTTAAATTATACTGACAAAATCTTCAAATGCAGACACTCTGGTGCCAACATATATGTCTTTTTGTCTCACTACTACTTAACAGATACCCACCGTAATTTATAAGCAAGCATATTTGCTCCGATTCCACCATAGGATCAATGGAACATGCCAATTGACATTTTTGGTAAGGTTGTTAAGCCTCCTATATCGAGGTGTCAAGCCGGTCGACCGAAGACGGGACACTACAAATCTGGGTTTGAGGGCATCTAGTAGTAGAAAGCTCAAGGGCGCAAAGCACTGTAGTATATGTCGGCAAGCGGTTCATACGAGGAAGAAATGTATGCAAAGAGGACATGAAAATAATATATAGGGTGAAGAGTATTTTATGGATCGAATTATCAATTATGTATTACTCTTATCAAATACTCCCCCCGTCCCATTATTTATGTCCCATTGGGATTGGGCACGGTAATTAAGATAGTGGAGGTAAAGGTGTAAAGTTATGATGTAAAAGTATAAAAAGGTGGGGTCCACTTGCTTAGATTGATTGTGGTCTACTCATTTATTTCCTTATTTGGTATGAGACATAAATAATAGGACAACCAAAAAAGGCAAGTGGGACATTAATAATGGGACGGAGGGAGTATGTATTTTTGTGCTCATATCAATGTATTGAGATAATATTATAACTTGAAGACACTAAAAATTACAATTAAAATAACAAAAAAATATATAATATTATTATACTTAAATTCTAACACAAAATTCTACTCTTTGTTTAACTTCTAATCTGATTAATATAAGAAAGGCCTAAATGTCCTGCTGGTATTCATTAAATTATTGGTTATATATTAACTATTAATTTAAGATAGTAATATAATATTTAAGATATTATTATGAATTATTTAATAAGATATTAATTTCCATTTGAAGAAAAATGTGTCCTTTCTTTTTTTTCTTCTAAAAATAAAATCAAAGCTGATTATTTTAATATCTTATTCAATAATCAATATCTTAAATTTATAATTACTATCTTAAGTTAATAATTATTATTATATTTAATAATATTGTACTATCATAATACGTTAATTAGATGATTTTTATTATCATTATAAAGAGACTTAAATTACTACTACTATTATTATTTTAATTATTGTTTTATTATTAAAATTAATATATTGTAATTAACTTACATTAGATTACCTACTGACATTATTATTTTGAAGAACCACAAGCCCTTTTTTTCCAAAAAAGCAAATCAAAGCTGATGCGTAATTTAATGGTTGCATTGAGAATGATTCACGTCAATAACAATTCAAATTTAAAGAAAAAAAATTATATATTTTTGCAATTTACACACAGTTTGCTCATTTTTATAATATAATGTGTCAAATTGACTATTTTGCAAATTGCCCTTATACATAAATATAAGGAATATGGTCGATTTTTCCTGTTCAAGCTATGCAACTAACCTACCAAGTACCAAGTCTGAAAACAGTGGGTCCCACCGATGTCTACGTGTTAATGAGATTACAGTCAGCGCGTGACTAGGCGAAAGATATTTTTAGCAACTCATCTCTATTTCTCTCTCTTGATATTTATAATCTAGCCTAAATATCTTACACGACCAACGCCATACACACACCCCTACGAGGATGCAGACACAGCGGCAGCTCCTCCGCCTCTCCTCCGCCAACTTCCTCTTACCCTCACTCCCACGGCCGCCGTTTTCCCGTCATCTCCACTTTCCCGAGAGACCTTCTATCTGCTCTGCCCAATTATCGGAAGAACTCACCACCGCCGCCACCTCTCAGCCACCGCTGCCGGGGCTTTTCGAACTACCGTCATCCATCTCATCGCTTGTCTCTACTTCCGATAGCCCCGACGCCCTCCAAACCGCCGCCAGTCTGCTCATCACCGGCGCCTTCACTCTCTTTCTCTTCAGCACTCTCCGCAGCAGCGCCAAGCGTGCCAAAGAAAGAGTACATCTTTTACTCTTTTGATTCTTTTTCTGACTTTGTTGTTTGTGTTTTTTCATAGTATACAATATAGCTAATTTGAGATTTATAATTTAAGAAATTTAGAGTTTTAATTATGGTAGTGAATAACAATTTTGGAGGGAATGCACGTACTTTTTAAAAAATACAGGTAAAATTTAGAATTTTAGGCTTTTGAAAATTTTCGATTTTGGCCCTGTAATGTTGTTTTTATCCGTTTTTCTTAATATAATATGAACAATCCTCCGTTTAGGTTTTCTGATAGAAAGTGTATTCGCACAACCCTTTTTCAATCACATGAACATGTGTCTAGCTAACATTGTGTTACGGGTAACAATGTCAAGCTATCAATAAGTATACACGGTGATTAAAGCAATGGGAAAAGGATAAAAAAAATAGACGTTTTTAAAATTACGGACAAAAAAGGAAAACGGCCACATTATACAAACAAACTCCTTATTTTTCTAAATATGCCTATGATCCCATATGTATATGCATATATGATATAGGATTTGATTTAGCATCTCCGTTACTAATGTTATGATAAAATCCACGTGGCATCAGAAATTGAGGTCTAGATCGGTGAAGGAGGAGGCGATGGAGAGTTTGAGAAAGGCGTCGCGATCGCCGCTCAAAGGTAAAGGCAAAGGCAGGAAGCCGCCGTCGCCGGATCAAACACTTCTCGGAGCGTTGATAGCAGCCGCATTTGGACTACTGCTCTACAAATTCACCACCACCGTGGAATTCAATCTCAATCACCAGCCTCTGTCCCCCAATTACTCGGTATATATCCTGCAGATTCAATAATCAAAGCTCTTTAATTAACCTATAACTCACTTACAATTGTGTTGCAATTGATTTTCAGGTGCGGCAGATCACGATAACCATTAGGTAAAGTGCAGATTATGTGATTAGTTCCTCCTACTAATTTGATAAGCATATATATGACTTGTGATGCAGGACTATAATAAACGGATTGTGTTATCTGGCTACGTTCGTGTTTGGATTCAACTCTCTGGGGTTGTTCCTCTATACTGGGCAGCTCGCCATGGGTGAGGAGAAAGCACGGTTGAGGTCGTCGGATTTGCCTAATGGGGATACCGGTAGTACCAAGAGTGAGGATCAAAGCTCAGAAACCACACAAAAGTGATGGATTCAATTGCACCTCTACTCCTCTATTGTTATATTGTATAGTCAAATTAAAAGTTGAAATAGCGCTACACATGATATATAGCAGTCATTAGACAATACTCTGATGCCATACAGGCTCTTAGTATGTTGGGAGAGAGAGAGAGAGAGAGAGAAGTTGCATTCTTTAGTATGCTTGAGTTGTCGTCTCCTAAGCTTTAAAATTGAATTATGAAAATAGGCTAATCTCTTTCATGGTAAGAATTTAATATTAAACACAACATGATAAAAGGAAAAATCAATTATTTAGCACTTCCTTTTCTATAACTATACTTATACTATAAAGATGCCCTCCATACAATATTGACAATCCTTTAAAAGTCTAATTTCAGTGATTGTTTTTTACTAATCTCATCTTTTACGGAAATATATAAATAGTTTTATATCTTAAAAAAGTTGAGTAAGCGTTAATTCAGTTGAAAGTATAGACTAAACATATGAGCACGGATCTTAAATATTCAAAAAACAAAGTAAAATAAGTTAATATCCTTTTCCATTCATATACATTTATTCTGTAGGATCATAACACTTGAAAGGGTAAAAGATTAAGTAAGAAGTCACTCTCTCACCCCTTGCACTGCTAGTCGAGTTGAAGAACAACTTTGCCAGTAATGATCCTCTTATCCTTGGCCTCATGAGCCTCTCTCACCTCTGCAAACGGATATGTCTTCTCAACAGGTACATGCAGCTTCCCACTGGCCGACAGCCGTCCGATTTCGTCTAAACCTTCCACGTCGGCCCTCATGTAAGCCCACTGATAGTCTGCACCATGTATAACCAAACAGCTATTAGGAGATCACCACCTAACATTCTTACACTAAAATGAGCTACTGTCCTGCTACGGATTAACGCACCTATTCCGTGAGAAATACGACACTGAAGTTGCTTCTTCATTAGAAATGAGGTAGCCATAGCGAGGCCGATTGCTAGTCCATATCTATCAGCCAAGGACGCAGCCTCTCCCTATTACAGGCAGGCAATGCAACACTGTTCATCATTACATTTAAAAAGGACAGAAATCGAAGGATTGCCATCCTTAGCATCTCTCTGTTATACCTGCAATGTCATGTAATGCCCTCTTTTCTTCAAAAGGTTGATCGACATTCTTTCTGTTTCAGGTACACCAATTGTGTCCAGTACAGCATCAAAATAACCCTTTAATGACCGTTCATAGTCCTGAGAATTTGAAGCATATGATAAACGATTAAGCAACCATATCTAAAGATAGATGTCTTATAGTATATAAAAAGATCAACCCCATCACCTCAGTAGTATAGTCAACAGCTTGCTCTGCACCGGCTGCCATAATACGCTCCACACTTTCTACCCCGCAAGTTGCGGAGACATGACAGCCCGCAGCCACTGCAAGCTGAACTGCAGAAAACCCCACTGCTCCTCCTCCGCCCACCACTAACACCCTTTGTCTGCAACAGTGTAAAATACAAGACGAGTACGAATTATGTTTACTGGCCATAGTACCATTTCATATTCTAAAATGTTGATTTGCCTACACACAGTTGTTCAGAAAGGTCATGCTGCTCATCTCAGGATCATTTATCAATGCAGAGTTTGAAGTTGCCTATTACTTGTTCCAAATACAAAACAAAAGATTACAATTGCATCCTTGTAATGCTTAATTAAGCTAGTGTAATGGCTCCCAATTACTGAGAGTATGATTCAAGAGACTGATAGTGCAGACCTATTTCATGATGAAACCAAAATGAATAAAAGAAGAATGAATAAAAGAAGAACTTCAAGTGTTTGTTACATCAATACACTACCTTGTTCTCATATGTTAATTTAGGAACAATATAAAAAGGTGAAATCGAAAAACTTTACAAGCTGAACTACAAACTGCAACTCTGGTACTAATTGGTATCATCAACTTCAAATAACATAATGGTTGAAGCAACCAAAAAATGAAAAGCAAATTGAATGAATTGTGTTTTAGCAACATTGTTTTGGGTCTTAGTTCATGATGCCATAATTTCAAGACTTTTTCCTACTTTTGTCTTAATCTGATATATTCTTCATGCTTAAGACTACCAAGAGTGTACTAGACAATTAGTGATAGAGAATCCAAGAAGAGATGATATACACTAACATACCCTGGCTTTATTCTTGCTATACTTCTTAGTGCTCGCCAAGCAGTCAGGGCAGCAAAAGGGATAGCGCTAGCTTCCTGTCATGAAAAATATTAATAGTCATGATCAGGTGAAATATTGTCTAGCTCATGGAAAATCCAAGGCTGAGTGCTAGGGGCCAACCTGGAATCTGAAATGACAAAATTCAGCAACAGATAGGAAGGACATATATAATATTAGTCATGCAGAGCAACATAGAAATGGAGAAGTTTTATCATAGATGATAGTATTATATATCTGAACTCAGCCACTATGATTTGAACAATTTATGCATCTGTGACTAAAGCTAAAGAGAGAAATTTTTCGAAGTTATTAGTTCCAAAGCTGCACCTAATATACCTACCACATGTGAAATTGTTTGTGGCTTTGGGATAAGTTCCTCTTCTGCAAGAATTGCATATTCAGTATAAGTACCCCTGACAGCCGTAGGATGAAGAGCGCCAAAAACTTCCTGGCCAACACTCAGTGAGCGAACTGAATTGCCAACAGCTGCTACTTCACCACTAACATCACGGCCTAATATCAAAGGAAGAAGTGGTTTATACAGTGAACGACCATAGCCCGCGCGGATCTGAAAACATCAATTCAAAGACTCAAAATGATGAGCTGTATCTCATAGTATCACAGTCATAAATGCAACAAAGATTTTGGTTACTATCTAATAAATATTGTTTTTTTTAACTCAAACTGCATGTAAAAATGATGAAAGGGCAAAAACTGATCGGTGTATGAAACTATTGAAACATATTCATATCGTTGTCATAAATTATGCTCCCAGTTTGTCCGACATTATGCGTTGAATTCCACATTTCCACTCAGATCTTTCAGCTACTGATCTCTACCATAACTTCAGAAACATTAACAATGCTACTCCTCTTATCTCCATTATTACTTTACTAGAAAACACCTCATTGAAGAAAGCTCTGGACATAAACTTCTCAATTTCCTGAACTAATTATTACAGATTACTCTGAGCAATACTTCACACAATAGTTTCAGTGGCAGAAAAATTTGTTAATGCTGATGCTTAACTTCTACCCTAAGAAGTATAATCTCTCCATCCAATTGCCGAATGATAATCAACATCTCCAGTTCCATTTTTACACTCAATACATGATTACGATTAAACAGGATTGAAAAACTACATTATAGTAAAGATGGTCAGGCACGCAACCTTATCGATAATTGCTGATAAAATTTAGCAGCTTCAACATTTAGTTCCCAGAATTTTACAGAAGCAACCCACTGTCCCAATGCACACATCAATAAATTACAGCACATTTCTTTTCAACGGAAATACAAACATAAAGCGGAAAGCACGCCACAAAATCTGCATGCAAATAACAAAGAGGAAGAACTAACTCTGCAATCGAGCGGATTGACGGAAACGGCGCGAGCGCGAACGAGGACCTCATTTGGCTTGAGATCGGGAATCTTCACATCCTCTCGGAGCTCCAGCACCTCCGGTCCGCCGAACCGCGGCAACAGCACCGATCTGCAGCTCGTGACCACCGTCCGCCTGAACTCATCAAACCCTAACTTTGAAGTTCCACCGACCAGCGCAATATCGTTGCTCCGCCGCAATAGCCACCGCATAATTGGTTATGCAAATTGAATGGATATTGGTATAATTTACAGATTAGGAGCCGACATGGTTGAGCAAGAATGCCAATTAAACTTCATTCCAGAATTCCTGATCGATGAATTTCCATAAATTTTAGAGAGAGGAATTATGCTTTGTGGTCCGCCGAAGGGTTTTGCACTTTATAGCATCGTAGACGCCATTTTAACCGCAAAAACGATCCGGAGTGTGGCTATTTTATACTTCAATCAAAATAATTAAAACAATATATATATATATATATATATATATATATATATTTTTTTTTTTTTTTTTTATTCGTGACCGAGGACCAATCGGTCTAGGTCATCCACCTTCACCACTACACCATCCAAAAGGATATATATATATATATATATATATATTATTCAGACAGTAAATGAATAAAGGGATAGTTTTAACGCAAAAACTTCGCAACCAGTTGCAGGTGCAACCGGCTGCACCCAGGTAAATACAATATTAATAAGGACATTAACATAACTGCACATGTAGCGCAGTTGGCAGGTTGCTGGGGCTCCCTTTCGAGAGGCCCGGTTTTGATACCCATTGACAACATTTCTATTTTTTTTTATTTTGACATTTATAAATTTAACTTCTTATTTAAAAATAATAATATATGACACAAAGAATATTAATATGTATATTAAAAAAAATTCTTGTTAAAAAATATAATATTTTTTTTAAAAATTATAATTGTATAAACAACTACAATATGATACGAAAAATAATAAATTTAATTTATTATTTTAAAAGAAATTAAGATATGACACAAATAATATTAATATGTATATTAAAATTTATTCTTGTTAAAAAAATATAGTGATATTTTTTTTAAAAAAAATTATAAAAAAATTATAATTGTATAAACAACTACAAATGACACGAAAAATAATAAATTTAATTTCTTATTTTTTAAAAAATAATATGACACGAAGAATATTAATATGTATATTAAAAAAAATTCTTGTTAAAAATATAATATTTTTTTTAAATTATAATTGTATAAACACCTACAATATGACACGAAAAATAATAAATTTAATTTCTTATTTTAAAAGAAATTAATATATGACACAAAAAATATTAATATGTATATTAAAATTTATTCTTGTTAAAAAATATAGTAATATTTAAAAAAAATTATAATTGTATAAACAACTACAAATGACACGGAAAATAATAAATTTTATTTCTTATTTTTAAAAAAATAATATGACACAAAGAATATTAATATATATATTAAAATTTATTCTTGTATATATAATAGTCATATAATTTTAAAAAATCTAATTGTATATATAATAGTCATAGAAGAGATATAACATAATGAGGAATATGTATGAGATAATAAAAGTATTTGTCCTTATCAAAGTATCACATTATATGAAAAAGTATTCATTATTCTGAATATATCACTTGTTCTGAATAAAATTATCACTTCTTACTAGTAATGTATCACTTGTCATGAATCAAAGTATCACTTGCTATGAATATAAGTATCACTTATTATGAATAAAAGTATCACTTGTCATGAATCAAAGTATCATCTTCTTATGAACAAAAGTATCACTTATTATGAATAAAAGTATCAATTATTCTTAACAAAAGTATACCGTAGGGTTTAGACTTCCCCTACAGGGTACGGTAAAAACAAAGAAAAATACCGTAGCGGTTCCACGACTAAAAGGGTTTGGAAATGCTAGCGTTCGAAGGAACGCTAGCTTTTTCCAAACCCTTTAAAATGCGAGTGTTCCGAAGGAACGCGAGCATTTTTAACCGAGAGAAAAAAGTGGGGTTTAGATTTCCCCTCTAGGGTACAGTAAAAATAAGGAAAAATACCGTAGCAGTTCCACGACTAAAAGGGAACGCTAGCTTTTTCCAAACCCTTTAAAAATGCGAGTGTTCCGAAGGAACGCGAGCATTTTTAACCGGAGAAAAAAGTATGGTTTAGACTTCCCCTCTAGGGTACAGTAAAAAAACAGAAAAATATTATTGCTCAATAAAAATGATACTTTTCTTAAAAAAGAATGATAATTTTCTTAAGGTAGAACGATATTTTTCTTAAGGAAGAATGATACTTTTCAATTGATTTGAATAAAAAAATTACTTATGATAAACAAATTTATCACTTTTTTTAAATTAATATATCAATTAAAATGGACAAACTTGATTTGAAAAAATATGAATTGGTTGGAATAAAAATATTACTTATTAAAAAAAATTATCACTTTTAAATGTATTATTTTTTAGACTTCCCCTCTAAGTGCAGTAAAAAAATAGAAAAATATTATTCTTCAATAGGAATGATACTTTTTTTTACAACATGTGATACTATTACTCAATAAGAATGTTATTTTTCTTAAGAAAGAATGATACTTTTGTTAACAACATGTGATACTATTGCTCAATAAGAATGATACTTTTCTTAAGGAAGAATGATACTTTTCTTAAGGCAGAATGATAATTTTCTTAAGGAAGAATGATACTTTTGTTAACAACACGTGATATTATTACTCAATAAAAATGATACATTTCTTAAAGAAGAATGATACTTTTCTTAAGGTAGAACGATATTTTTCTTAAGGAAGAATGATAATTTTCAATTGATTGGAATAAAAAAATTACTTATGATAAACAAATTTATCACTTTTGTTAAATTAATATATCAATTAAAATGAAAAAATGGACAAACTTGATTTGAAAAAATATGAATTGGTTGGAATAAAAATATTACTTATTAAAAAAAAATTATCACTTTTTTTAAATTAATATATCAATTAAAATAAAAAAATATTATCAAAAAAAGGACAAACTTAATCTGAAAAAATAATTGAAATAAAAATATTAATTATTATGAACAAATGTATCATTTTTTAAATTAATATATCATTTAAAATAAAAAAAATATTACCAAAAAAAAAGGACAAACTTAATATGAAAAAATAATTGAAATAAAAATATTAATTATTATGAACAAATGTATCATTTTTTAAATGAATATATCAATTAAAATATAAAAAACTCAAATTTTCGCTGCTGGGACTCGAACCCGGGTACATTGGATTTGAGTCCAGCAACTTAGCCAACTGCACTACCACAGCATTGTTAAAATGTTGCGCAAATCGTGCCTAGTTAACTGTAAACGTCCGGTTGCACCTGCAACCGGATGTACAGGAGTCCAACTCTAGTTTTAAAATCAACTTAAATAAACAATTCTAGCATAAGTGTTTATTCAAATCAAGATTTGTTTATCAATTTATGGGAATAAATCAACCGCAGCTAAAAGAAATGTTACATTTCTAATGGAACGAATACAATCCGGATCCTCTGGCCCAAAATTCGTATCCCACTCGGTGGCCCACCAATCACGCGGCGCCACGCATGCATTGGTGGGTCATGTTAGCAATAAAAAACTATTTTATTTATAAAAGGGTGACCCACCAATGCACGCGTGGCGGGGCGTGATTGGGGGGCCACCGAATGGGCCACCGAATGTTGGGACAGAGGATGCTGAGCGGAACGAATACGCATAATCTAAATTATTTCGATAAAATTTCTCAGTGATATACATTACGCACTTATAAAATAATTTTTTTTGAACGGGATCTAATTTGTATGATTGGTGAGAGGGAGTAAAAAATATAATAATTCCAACTCAAAAATGAAAAAATAAAAATCTTTTCATCCAAAAATAGTACTCCTACTACTAGTATTCATAAATATTTTGTCTGGTAATATGGGAAATATACCCACATCTCCAACAAAAGAAAAGATACAACTCTCTACTTATCATTCACATTCCTACAACATATTAAACTAAATTCTACTCCAAGAATGACTAGAAAACAAATGTTATACTACTAATAATAAGAATATGAAAACTTTGTTGATGTCTAAAAAAAAATTTATATCCCATTACAATAATAATGATTTTGCAAGTGTCATGTACCATTCACGTAAATAACACATAAGAGTGTGTATATTATTAGCATGTTGCCGGAAGGTCGTGAGTTCAAAATCCACTAAGCACCGTATGTATGAGTGCATCCACTTATGGTTTCCTTTTAGAATGGTTAAATCGTCGTATGTTGTTTGCAAGTGAAGCCAATGATAGAGAAACCGCTCCCATTGTCTAAGCTTGAGGTCCTCCCTCCCAGCAGCGACACTTGGCCTTTTATTCTTTTTTTTTCTCTTTTTATTTGTTCTAGACTAACCTTGATAGGAAGTGAAAAAATATAACTCAAATTTATATATCTGATATAATCAGGATTAAAGAAAAATTAAAAAAAAAAAGATAAAATAAAAAGAAAGAAGAAATCAATAGTTCATGTTAAGAAAAAGGCCAAGTGTCAGCTGATGGGAGGGAGGACCAGGTGGTCTCCCCCCTAGCATCAAACAAACCGTTGTCGAATGTGCTTGTGAATATTGACCCATTCATCCTCTTCCGGTTCAAAACCAGCAAAACGGACCATAGCCTCCTGAGATTGTGAGATTGCCAACTTATAAATCATAATCAGGAAATGCTAAAAGAGAGCAAGGTCTCAAGCCAAGCTTCCTAAGAGTTGAAAGCAAATCAAGGCCAGCCAAATTTGGCTCTAACTAGCCACAAATATCGAATCACAAGGTTGAGTGGTAAATACATACCAATAGAGTTGGATGGAGTATGAGATCCATTAAACAGAATCGGATGAATAAGCATGACGAGGGCCAACAGGAAGGAAAGAAAAGAAGGGAGAGACCGAAAATATAAAAGATTACTTCTGCATCACAGTAACAGCTAATATATTCATGTATGAAGCACAAAGAAGAGCGTAAATCCAGTAATAACTAACTAAAATAGAAGAACCAAATCAGCAAAAAACTCAAAAAGGGTGAAAAGCTATGACAATTACCGGATCTCCACTCTCTAATGATCTATGTGATAGAAAAGATGCAACATCATACCTGCAAAATGGAAAAAAAAAATCCACATAACTGCTCTTCATCCACAGGAAGCAGTAGGCATCACTTCACAAAAAATGAAACATTTGGACAATAATGGACAATGCATTAAAAATCTAACCATGCACCATCTCTAGCAGATTCAGCTTCAAATTCCATCAACGTGTTCTCCGAAACATTCCTGCTGGCAGTTTGTGCTAAAGAGCAGACAGTTTCAACATAAAATGTTTAATAAGGGAAGAGAAGTGCGATGCATGGATATGAACTATCAACTATGCATGTTTAGAGTATCTATTAGAACTTCCAGAGTTAAGTCTAGCTCTAGTTCAAGCTCCATGAATCCCTTCTGTACACAGAAATAGTGTTACAACTGTAAACTGGTAACTTGATTCTAATACATATTTTCATTTCATAAATCTGATATTAGATTGCAGCATCTCTAACAGCAGTTAAAGCAACCAACCAATACTATTTACTCAAAAATCCTAATGTGGATAAATAGATCAACAATACCCCCAAACTTGATAGCTTCTCTAGAGACGAAAAATGAGCTCAAGTATTTATAGCCAAATATCCAATGATTTTGTTATGTAGGATAGGACCTATCGGTATCTGAGTTTCAGAAACAAATAATAGAGTAAAGTGAAGTGCGTGTATGTCTATGTAACGGTTGACAGCACTTTGCAACATGGATAGCGACCAATAGGAGAAGAAGGAGTGATTTACATTCTCAACATTTACAAATTAATAGAAATTAGAAAACTCTTGGAAAGAGCTGGTGGGTGCCTAAAATGCTAATGTGCAAAAGCATGGATGATATAAAATCTCCTAACAGAGTGACAAGGAAAAGTGACTACACTATCATGTCAAATGCCCAGGAAAGAAAATGAAACAGCAACTCAAGAATTTGGTAGCTTACCTGATGGAGCAGGAAGAGGTTGAGGAACCTGAGGCATGCTTCTCACTGTATCTGGATAGCAACATTATATCAATTAGCAGTTTAGCACCGCACAAGGAGATAAGTATAAGACTATAAGTGAATAAATACTTCATCATAATATTTAAGGATAAAGTTCATATTGTAACCCGATATGAATTTAATATTACTTGGGGGAGTAGGCGGCAGATGAGAGACCTGAGGTTGAGGAGGCTCAGGCACGCTCCTAACTACAGATTGATCATCCCGGACCCGAGGTACAGATGGCATGTTCACTTGTCCGGGAATGTAAGTCCTCGCCGCTTTTGCTCTCAGAGCATATCTCCTATTCTGGAACCAATTCCAGACCTGTTGCATATAATCACAATTACAGAAAGTTTCTTCAAGATAATTAGAAGCATACAGACGATCAGAAACTCACTTACTTGTTTTCCTGCAACTTCCACCTTTCCAGCTCTATCAGCAGAGTTACTATCAAATAAATATCTCTCAACTTTTAGTTACAAATGCAGTCAACATAGATAGATTAATGAATTCTCAACAGTATAGCATCTGCTCACCTGAACCGTTGAGCAAGAGCATCAAGTATTTCACGCGAAGGGACTGTATAATTGTGTGCTTGCAAAATAGCCTCCATTTCTCCTACCTTTTAACATAAACAATTAGGCCATGAGTACGAACCCCAAAAAGAAACTTCTGGCTTTCCGATGCATAAAACCAATGCAATAAACCATGCTACAAATCTTCATGCAGCGTTTCAACTTTTTATGCATTTTCGTTGTTTTTGAAGTTGAAACAGACAATCGCAAAAAATTAAAATCTTCTTTTGCATCAGACAACACCTAATTAGCCAGAAATAAACCAAAACATAATGCATGCTTTCTCATCATGATGCATTAAAAAAGAGGAGTTTAAACCACTGAATCCTAAAAACAAAAGATACACAGAACTGCAAGAAATTATGCCACTGATAGAACAAACCCATAATATTTCCACGTACGAGATCAAAAAACCCACAAGTCACTACTCAATCCAAATGGAACTGCACAAAATTTCTTTCAAGTAGCATAACCTAACTGAATGCAATCTATCTGATGAAGCATAAAAAGCAAAGTAGATTAGCCAAGCTTGAGAGCACATTTTGCAAAACCTTCAGATAAATTAAGAGATAACGCCATGCC
This sequence comes from Lavandula angustifolia, assembly GCA_028984105.1. Lineage (NCBI taxonomy): Eukaryota > Viridiplantae > Streptophyta > Magnoliopsida > Lamiales > Lamiaceae > Lavandula > Lavandula angustifolia. The sequence goes on along the minus strand of JAPVEC010000058.1, from coordinate 63,496 downwards.
GATAAATCCAAAACACAAAATCCACTAACTATAGATTAATTATTTTCATAGGCCGAGAGGAGGGTTTCGCGAGTACCTCGACCGGATTAAACCGGAAGGAGGGTCCGCCGTTGCTGGGCGGTCGACCCATCGGGTTTCGCGGCCAATTGATTCAAATTATTTCCGGTTAATAGGGAAACTGACGTTGAATATTTGCAAAAATGTTTCTAAGAGCACCTCCAAATAGAGAACTCTATTGTAGAGTTATAGAGTTGAATGTAGAGTTTTTTTGAATTCATCTTCAACAGTTAACTTTAGATTTAACTCTACGGAATATTTTATTTTAATACTTTTTATTATTAATATAATATATTTATTAATATTTTATTAATTATTTAATATTATATATATTTAAATATATTTATTTTTGTATTAATCTCACTAAAAAATATTTTTAAATAAAAATTAAATAAGTAAAAATATATTTAAATAAATATAAAACAATTAATTTATTTCCACAATAATAAAACTAAGAATACACAACACTTTAAAAGCATAAATCCAACAATTACATGATATAATAGAAAAACTAATATTACATATCATAATTTTCTGAATTTGAATACTCCTCCCACATATGATCAATTAATGCATCACGAAAAGCAAGATGTGTCGTTTTGTCTTTCATTTTCTTATAATGTGCAAAATAAAATTGATAACGACATGTTTCAGTTGATATCATTTCAATATCCAGAGTTGACACTTCTCTTGCATCTTCAATTAGTGCAAACAAATCTCGTTCATTCTCAATAATCATATTATGTATTATAATGCATGCTTTCATTATATGATCCAAATGTTTCGTCTTCCAATATCGGGTTGGGTTTGCAACAATTGCAAATCGACTTTGAAGAATTCCAAATGTCCGTTCCACGTCTTTCCTACACGATTCTTGTTGCTTTGCAAAATGCTTCTTTTTTGCAGTACGCGGTTCTTGAAGAGTTTGCACAAGTGTGGATCACTTTGGATATATTCCATCAGCTAACCCCACATTATACTATTTACCTTGTATAACATAATGTGCGGGTGGAGTAATACCTCTAGCCAGGTCCCTGAAAAGAGAAGATCTTTCCAACACATTAATATCATTATTGGATCCTGACATACCAAAAAATGCATGCCATATCCAAAGGTCGTAATCAGCGACGACTTCAAGAATTATTGATGGAGATCCACTACGACCTGCGTACGAGCCTGCCCAACCAGTATGACAATTTTTCCACTTCCAATGCATACAATCTAGACTACCTAACATTCCTGGAAAGCCATGTTGTTGACCAGTATAAAGTAGCCTAGCAACATCACTAGCAGTATGAGATTTAAGATACTGATCTGAATATATTTCCACAATGGAACGACAAAATTTCTTGACACATTTAATTGCAGTGGACTCACCGATATTGATGTACTCACAGTAGCATCTGCAGGGATCCCGTACACCAATATCCGAAAGGCAACAGTTATTTTTTGCAGTGTGTACAATCCCCATCTTCCAGTGTAATCTCGGCGTTGCTCGAACCAACTATTATGATTCTTGACATCATCAACAATTCGGAGGAATAAATTCCGAGCCATTCGAAAACGTCTACGAAACATCCCTTCATTGAATGTTGGATTTTCAAAAAAATAGTCATTGAATAGACGATGAGCTGCTCCTTCTCGATCACGGTGGATCACCCTGTGACCAGGAACTGAGCCTCCGTGGCGTCTTGCAGCTTGAGATCCGATAATATTTGCTACGATGATATTATTAATCAAAATATGTTGACTCATGATTTGATGTTCATCATCGCATTCAGTGATGAACTGTTCAAGCTCATCAGATGAACTCGAGCTAGAAGAAGAAAATGTAGTCATACTAGCAAGTGGGCTGAAGAGATGAATGCTTTGGATACGAAGAATGCAACATCTTAAATAGAGATGGCAACTTGATCCCACCCCCATAATGAATGAGAGAGAGAGAGAGAGAGAGAGAGAGAGAGAGAGAGAGAGAGAGAGAGAGAGATATGATGTTGACTAGTGAGAGAAAAGAGACTCATCTACAACTTGAGAGAAAAGAGGACAGATGATGTTGACTAGAAGCAATAAAAAATTTACACAAAAAGACGATCCCTACAATAATAGTGTGTAGAGACCCATCTCTACAATAATAGTGTACAGAGACCCATCTCATAGCCCCATTAATTGTCCCCAATATGAAACGCAACCCCCATGTTTTTGTACATGCTTTGTATAAGCTTTGCAGACCTATCATCCATCAACTTTTTGCAGACATCTATCCACAATCAAATTAATGGAGCCACTTTGCAGATTTCCTTCAAAATCTGCACCATCCAACCCAAATCCTATCCGGATAATATTTCCCTCTATATATATGAGATCTTTCCAACACATTTTAACACACACAACACTCTTTTTCATTTCAATTCCTCTCTTTAAAAACATATGGCTTCGTCTCGAAATCTCAATTACACAACTAATGAAGATAAACATCTTTGTCGTTGTTACTTGGAAATATCCCAAGATCCAGTAACGGGAATATACCAAAAATCAACTCAATTGTGGATTCGTATTATGGAGCTCTACAATTCAGAAAAACCTTCTTCAAATATGGCTGACCGAAGCTCTAGATCACTTGAAACTCGCATGCAATCGATTACGAGCTCTGTTAAAATTTTCAAATGTTGTATACAACATATGGAAGCTCTCAATCCAAGCGGAGCTTCTGAACATGATATTATAAGGACGAGTCATTTATTTGGTTTGATGTTTTTTATTTCTTTTACTAAGTATAACACATTTTATTAATTATGCAGCTTACTCGTGCAAAACAAATGATGGCTGACGATGATAAATTTCCAAAAGGATTTAAGTTCGAGCATGTGTGGCCTATTATGAAAGATTTTGCAAAGTTTGATTGCAATCCACAAAGCTCTCGAAAACAAAGGTCTTCCTTCCGATCAGACACTCCACCGGAATCTCCTATCTCACCTGATGGGTTGCCTTCCTCATTTAATATCAATTTAAGTGATGGTAGTGGTAGTGGTTCTGGATCATCACAACGTCCAGATGGTGTTAAAAAAACAAAAAATAAAAGGAAAAATCAAGAAGATATGTCGGGTGTTTTGAAAGCAATCGAGCAAGGAAATAAGAGAATTGGAGAATTGATGGAGAACTCATCCACAAGAAGAGAGAATCTTCTGCTATTACAAATGCAGAAGATTGAAGCAAAGAACAAAGCTACTGAAGCAAAGAATAAAGCTCTTGCTTTTCAAAGGTGGGAATGGGAATCAGATAATAAGATTTTAATGATAGACACCGACAGTATTTCTGATCCTATTCGGCGAAATTACTTTAAGAATGAGCAAGAAAAAATAATTACGAAAAGAGAAGTACAATCAAGCATTGGAGGTGATTTTCCAGATCTTGGAGGATCTGGAAGTGACTTCGGAGGATCCGGAAGCGACTTTGGAGGCTCGGATAGCGGTTTTGGAGCTTACTAGATTGCTTTGTCTCCTTAATTTAGTGTTATCGTATTTTTATGCTAGTGTAATTTTAATATTATTGTTTAATTTATGTAACAACTTGCTTTAAATTTTATGTTTTTACATTATTATATTTTTATTTCAATATAACAATAATTAATAAACCTAAAATAAAATAAATTAAAATATAAATTACATTTCATTAAATACATCATTAATTAAATATAATCATCATCCATAAAACTAATCTAAATTAATTAATTAAAATTTTATATATATATATATATATATATATATATAGTGGTACTACTACCGTGTGAACAGTAACACGGTAGTAGTACCGTGTTCAATTTCCTCCACGCTTCTCCGCCGTCAATTACAGTGCACTGTTGGAGAAATTTTCCACGCCACAGAGCCGTTCAACGCCAGAGTGGAGTATCTGTTGGAGATGCTCTAACCCGCCCCGCCGTTTTCCTGGTTATTTGTGGGACAAAAAGTAGTGTGTAATATTCAAATGAGGCATTTCTACTATTAAGCCAAATAGTAAAAATGAAGATCATATATAGCTGAAAACTTAAAAAAAATACAAAAGTAGTTATTTTGTCCTCATTCAATAGAAGGCCGATGGGGGGCCGAAGGGGTGTCCATCGACCCTCCATCGGCCGAGAGAAAAAAAATCAAGCAAGTTCATTGGCCGAACCACTTAATTCTGCAGAGACAATTACCGGGGCCGAGGGCCGATGGAGGACCGAAGGAGGGCCGATCTCCATCGGCCCTCAACATGTTAAAAAAAAAAATTAATGAAGCGCATCGGCTCTCAACTTGAAGAGAAAAAAATAATAATAATGAAGGACATCGACCCTCAACATGAAGGAACAAAAAAAACTAATGAAGGGCATCGGCCCTCAACATTAAAAAAAAAATTGTTGAGGGTCGATGCATCGGTTATGAGAGTGATGACTCCATAGGCGTATTCATTAAACTTTTTTTTTTAAAATAAAACATGTTGACGGCCGATCTCCATCGGCCCTCCATTGGAGTCCCACATGATTGGTTGCAGAGACCCTAATAAGACAAAATGACTATATATGTGTTTTAGGATAGTATAAGGTTAGATTTGTGTTTTTTTTATCCATTTTGGCTATATATATATATATATATTTATTTCCACTATTCAAATTAGACAAAATTGTTAGAGCATCTACATTGCTTCAATATTTAAATATTCATCCATCACATTCTCTTTTCTCCACATCAAAATTGTTAAATTACTTTAATTTCTTAAACATTATGTAACGCCCCGAAATTTTCAATATAAAATGCATTGCATATTTATTCATAGATGTTATCAAGTGTTTTAGTTTTGTAAGTCGCGCATTAGAAATTAAATAAAAATTAAAGCATTTATGTTATTTTTCGTTAAATCATTTTTGTTATGTACATTTATTTTGAATTTTGAATGTGTTTGTTTATATCATATTATGATTAAATTATTAGGCAAGAATAATATTTATTCATTTTGGATTTCCTAAACCAACTAGGACTCATAAAATGATATAATATTTATTATTGTATTAAGTTATTAGGAGATAATTTTATATTATGTTTTATGATTAAAATAGATATTTTATGTGTGATATTCATGTTTTAGGATCAATTTTAATTGTGTTTATATCCTTGAATCTCTTATATGATAGGTGATAGACTAAATTCTATCTAAATTATATATAAGTACGAAAATAATTATAGATAAAATATATTTGATACCTTATATGATTAGGAAACTTTAGATAATGATTTCTAGGCCTATAAATACACCCTTAGTCGTCCATAATTTAGTTTCACATTAGATTTTGGAAAATCTGTCAGCATATCTGCGAACTGTTTCAAGAATTATTTACGAGTCTTCCAGTTGTCATCTCGTCATGAACATTTAGTATTATCTTTCTCAGTATATCTAGTATACTCTATTATTTTTGTAGAATTGTACAAGCATGATAAATATTTGTTAAAAATTATTCTTCGTAACCAGCCAGTTTCTGACAGCATGTTCATGAGCTTGAAAGGAAAATTGTTTTTCATGTTTTCTTTACATTGTTTTACACCATGCTGAATTTTAATAGGATATACTATATGTTAGGTCATTCATGTTAAAAATATAGAAATTTTAGGATACATTTGTTATTTATTTATTAATTTGTTTCTTGATGTGTCAGATTATTTTGTCAACATGCATGTTGATTGAAAAATAAAAGTTTTCAGGTTAATAAACGTTTTCAGATTACTATTAAATGAATTATTGATCATGATAAGTTTTATTATCATGGAATAGGTACTATGTTGTTAATGTTAGAGATCTATAATTTTAGGACAACATTTTTTTATGATTTCATTAATTGATTTCATGAATTGCCAAATTACTCAATGCATAAATGAATTGTCAATAGAAGTAAGATTGTGATTAATTTACTTAAGATTATTGCTATGTGAAATCATTAAAAATGCATGTTAAAAAGTAGATTATGTATAATATATGTTTTGGTTTGATTATTTTGATCTATGTGTATTTATGAATTATTTGAATTATTGATGCATGAATGACATTCTATGTAGAGTCATTAAGATAAATTTCTATGTATAAGATCGGCGCGTAGGACTTAAATATTGATATCTATTATTTTCTTCAAAGTCAAGTAGTTCTTTTATTTCGGTCCTTCCACAATGACATGCATGAAAGGAAGGGTCGAAATCGGGCCCTAGGATCGAAATCGATCCTCTATGAAAAATCGGTCAAAATCAGGCCGTCATTCGAAATCGGACTGTTTGAAAAGTTCATGTGGTCTGTGTGGCCGAGTATCTCTTTCCATGATCTAATTTTTCATGTCCTATCGGTGTGATTTATAATTTTGGTAAATGTTCCCATTCTCTATTCTAAGCAATTTTTGTAATTTCTTAAGCTTACAAAATTCGAAGGAGTTCCGCTTATTGAACTGTTCCCATTGTAAGAACTTCTTCTTAATTGGAGAAAGTCAAACCCCGTGTTTGAAACTGTAAAGTCACTAAGACTATAACTAGAGTATATGTCTAGCGTACGGATCAACTGAGACTTGCTCAGTATAAGTAATCAAGAACTCTTGATTTGTTCAGGACAATGGATGTAGGATCCAGCGTACTCGAACCACTTTAAAAACTGATTATGTTGATTTACTGTTTCATTGACTTACTGTTCATATTGCATACAAACTGATCTTTAAAAATCACACTCAACAAAAAATGTGTTTTCAAACCGAGACGAAAACTATTTGGGCCTACACTTCCGCATTTTATCCTATCCTGATCATCGTTCACCGACTAAAGTCGGTAGATAGGACTCGATGAAGCGGATACTCTCTGCCCACGCGATCGAGAAAGTTTATTTAGCTAACTGACTCGTTCAGTCGCATATCTCAGTAGTAACTGACTTTCGCGTTTGAGTTGAAATTTGCACTCAAGTGTATTCACCCTACCCCACCCCCCTTCTACACCTGAAGGCTCGTCTTTGGACTAACACCGTCGACCAGCGGTCCCGCAGACATCAACGACCGGCAGAGAACTAGCCGAGAACGACGGCGGCACGAGAGTCAGCTGGCGGGTGTTGACGTCAGCCCTTACTGACTGGGCATGACATGTGGTTGCCATGTGTCTGACACGTGGCAGTCACCCTAACATGTGGCAGTCACCCTGATGATGTGGTGCTGATGCAGGCAGGTCTAGATTCAAAGATTTTGAAGACCGAAGAGCTGTATTTTGATCGGGCAATGTAATAGATAGGAATTACGTATTTTTAAACCCGATAATGACATTTTAATTTCATGATTTTGCATTTATTTATTCTTATGCTTTAGCAAGCGATTATGTGATTAATTGTGCTTAGAGAAGCATGAAAGTAGGATTTATGTCGTTAAAAGCATGTTTTAATTTTTTCGCGAGCACGTTTTAATGTATGCGCGCAGTATAGTATGCTTTAGGAATTATGTGGATTTGCATGATTCAATAAACCTTTGAATAAAAAGACTAAGCAAGAATTAAATTAAATGTTTAATTAGATTCCATTAATTGATATCAAACATTTAACTGGACCTTTGTTTAATTGGACTCTACACAAAAGTAGTAAAATTATGTAAGTAAACGTCCACCTGCGTGGCGTTGCGTCTTTCAGCTACAAGTTGTTGAGATGAGTTTTCCAAAACAATAATTAATTATTATTGAGTAGTGGGAGTAAAGCCGTAAACGTCTACCGATGTGACTTGTGTGCCTAGTAAACACAAGTACTCTAGAAAATAATAATTAAATAGGATGGCTAAATAGATCAAATTGAATGGATCTAATAAGCATGTCAATTTCGAGAATTTGATTCTATTTTGGTCAAATTAATGGTCAATGTTTAGATGTCACCGCGGGTACAATTCACTTCCCTCGAAGTCTCTTTCCGCGTTTTAATCTCAATAGTGACATGGTCAAGAATATCAAACTATTAATTTCATTCGTCTTAAGAACCTAGGCGTGAATTGGAATTAAAGAGCTAGGTAAATAGTTTGATCTAGGATTACGCTAGTAAACATCCTCCTGCGTGGCTTATGAGTGGATTCCTAGGGTTGTTCGAGGATCTTAATGTCATTTTTTTACAAAAGGTTACAATGATATTAATTACGAATTATGTGCGAATATCATTTCGGTACATGCTTTTAAATTATATGAATTTCAGATATGACTGTTCAAGCGATCATTTTGTGTCTCACCAGCAAACCCCTATTCGGCACGAAAATTTTAACGAGTGGAAGAGAAAACTTACCATCGTACTCGAAGTCGAGAAGACGATTTATGTCTTACATACTGATGAGCCAGAAGTTCCGTGGGATCAGGCTACCCCAGAAGAGAGGGTTGCACATGAGAAGTGGATATATGATTTCAAGAAAGGCTCGTGTAGCACTTCTATCCACTATGTGCAATACCCTAGCGGCCCTGCATGAAAGTATGCATCATGCTCGTTTGATATGGGCATCCGTCTTGGAAAAATTCGGAGAGACGGATAGGTCAATTAGATATCATCTATTAAAGGATGTCATGAATTGTCATATGCATGAAGGTGGATTTGTGCATGATCATGTCTTACGCTTGAGAGATTTGTTAGATCGTCTCACCATAGTGGATGATAGTTTGAGGCTTGGAATCAAGGTCGACATCCTACTACATTCACTCCCTAAGTCCTATGAGAATTTTCGCCTTAATGTAGTTATGTCTAAAAAGGAGTATACCCTTAATGAGATCTCAAATGAGTTGATTACTGTTGCGGGAATAATGGAACAAGGTAAAGGAAAAGGCGCCCATGTCTTGAATACTTCCTCTAGCTCAAGGAATCATTCGAAAGGTGGAAACCGAAAAAAGGGCAAGAAGGAGAAGAACTTCAAGAAGGGTAGTGGGAGAGCGAAACTAGCACCTACCGAAGGTGTTTCAAAACCCAAATATAAAGGAAAGTGCTTCAAGTGCGATAAGATTGGACATTGGAAGAATGAATGTCCAAACTTCAACGCAAAATAGAAAGGTACACGTATTGCTCGAGTTACTGTAATTGAAACTGTTCTAATGACCTCATCAACCCGGAATGGATAGTAGATTCGGGGGCAACTGATCATGTTTGTTACACCAGAAAAAGCAATTTAGTGATGCGAGGTGGTAGTCTCCATGGGCAATGGATAGAGAGTTCTGGCAATTGCAATTGGAGATTTACATTTATCAGTTTTAGACTCTATTTTAGTTTTAAAAGATATTTTATTGGTGCCTGAGTTTAGGTGAAACATTATTTCTGTTTCAACACTCTTTCTTGTGGATAGTTTAAGATTTATTTTTGAAGATAATGTTCTATTTCAAGAGGCAATGATCTTATATGCAATGGGCTTTTAAATGGTTCTCTTTACACCATAATGTCTAATCCATATAATTCTGTTAATGTTACTTCCTCATCATCGAATTCTAAGAAGAGGAAAGAATCTTCTAAAATAAATCAAACTTATCTAAGTCATCTACGACTAGGTCACATCAATCTGAATAAGATCTAAAAGTTGGTGAAATATGGATCTTTGTAGTCTCTCCAAGTGGAACCACTTCCTATCTGCGAATCCTACTTGCAATGAAAAATGGTGACTATGCCTTTTAAGGCAAAGGGTTATAGTGCATGAGGACCATGCTGAAGGGATGTTAGTGTCCGAAGTCTTCACCGTGACAGCCATGATCAACAAACTCCTTTTGAGTTGGAAGGACTCTAAAAGTTACGTCAAGCACAAGTGAAAGGAAATGTCGCTTGAAGATTTAACTGTAAAGCTTCGCATCGAGTCCGATGTCCGAAATCAAGACGTGAAAGGCAAAGGCCCGATGGACACAAGAGTCAACTTGTTGGAGAAAGCTAGTGACTCTTGCAAACGAGGATGCCCCAACGGCAAAGACAATGCTAAGTGAAAGGAAATGTCAAAGGACTGTCAAAAGCCCAAAAGGAATAAGGCTAAACAAGCCACCATGATGAAGAAGGACCTCACTTTAGAGGACCTAGTGTTTGTGATCGCCGAAGAAGTAAATATAGTCGAGAACCTCGCCCAATGGTTCATCGACACTACTGCAATCGCACATGTATGCGGTGATAGAAGTCGTTTTACCAAATATCGCTCCCGTCAAGGGAGAAAGCTGAACATGGAAAACCATGCATCCTCCGACGTGGTCGGAGTTGGTATTGTTGTACTGAGAATGACTTCCAGCAAAGACCTCACTTTGGGTGAAGTGTTGCATGTCTCGAACATCCGGAGAATCTTATGTTGGACTCTATACTAGTCAAAAGAGGATTTTGACTAGCTTTTGAGCCTGATAAATTTAGTTTAACCAAGTATGGAATCTTTTTAGGTAGGGGATACCTAACTGATGGGCTTTTTAAGCTCAATGTAGCGGCACTTCGCCAAGTGCCCAATAACGAAGAAAATTAATAATAATTCTTCTGCTTCTTCTTACTTGACTGAGTGCTCTAATTTATGACATTATAAATTAAGACATGTTAATCTAAATGTGATAAAATGTCTAGCTAATCTCGATTTTCTAAAGTAAATGGATTTAATGAGATTAAAAGATATGAAGTATGTGTAGAAGTAAAAATGGCTAAGCCGCCGCCAATAATATATGTTTTAGTTTGTTTAATATTTTATATTCTCGTATAGTTGATTGATCTACTATTCAAAAAGTAAATAAACAGTTACAAAATGCAGTTACAAACACGTACTAAGCTTGTGTTTGGTCGAGGGGAGAAAAAGAGAGGAAATAAATAGGTGAGAAAGAAAGTAAGAGAAAGGTGAGAAATATAGTATAGAAAGGAATTTTTCTATCCTAGACCGGGTCTACAACTTAAGTTGTAGACCCGGTGGTTAAAAACCATGACACATCACATGTTTGTAAAAAAAAAATTAATAAAAAACACAACTTCTAGACCACAAGGTCTTGTAGACCCGGTCTAGGATAGAAAAATTCGAAAGAAAGTGAGAAGAGAGAAATGATGTTTAATTTACATTTTATGACATTTAGATTAACATGTCTTAAAATAGAAGAAAGATAACATTTTCTTATATCTATTGTTTGGTTGTATAGAAAGTGAGAAGAGAGAAATGATGTTTAATTCAAAAAGTCAAAAATATCCATATTAAAAAATACATGGAGCCTACCAAATTTTTCGTAAGATGATAGAATTGTCAATTCTTTCCATTTCTCTCCACTTTCTTCTCATATTTGGAGAGAAAAAAAATTTGCGTACGACCACCATTTTTCTTTCCCTCCCTCTTCTTTATTCTCTCTACCAATGGAGGTAAAATATTTATTTCACTCAAATTTCTTTTTTCTATATTTATTTCCTCTCCAATTCTCTTTAACAAAACTCAAGGTAAAGCTTCCATCAAGTTATAAATTTAAATAAGTACTAATTATATACAAGTGATAATAATCCCACCAACATTACCGGGATAAATCTAACACACGTTAATAATATCTTTGTACGGGAACACTTTTGATATGGCAACTTGTTAATAAATACATATATACTCAAACAACTGTTATTCAAAATAGATACACGTGGACAACTATATCATACACTATACTATAATAAGGATGGAATAATTAATTTAAATCACGTGATATTAATAATGGAGCCTAATCTTGTAGGTTAACAGCTAATGCACCGCAAAAACAATACAAAGCAAAAAAGAAAGGAAAGGAACAAATAATAATTACTCCCTCCGTCCCATTCCACTTGTCTTGTTTCTTTTGGGCACGGAGATTAAGAAGAGTGGGTGGTTGTGTGTAGATGAGTGTGTGATTGTGTGTAAAGAGGTAGGCCCCACAAAGAAAAAGTGGTAGGTTGTGTAATGATTAGGCTTCCTTTTTTTGGAAACCTAAACACAAAAAAAGCTAAACGAAGTCGAATGGGACAGAGGGAGTAATTAAGTAGTAAAAGTTGTAATTATAAATTAGGAAATCGTTGGGCAGGAACGTTTAATTACAAGAACACCCTTGACTGACTTACCAACAAAAGGGCATATATGGAAACTCAAGGATAATAATGGGGATAAAAAGATAAGGCAAATTGGATTTTTTAGTCTCAAACTATGGTCTTTTGGCCAATTTGGTCCTCTATTTATTTTTATTTTATTTATTTAGTCCCCAAACAATGGAATTTTGGCTAATTTGGTCCTTCCGTCAAATTTTCGCTTAGTCAACTGTTAGTCAAATTTTTTTTAGAAAAATAAAATAAAATAAAAATGACATTTTTGGGATAATTTTAACGAGGACCAAAACATCCAACTTATCGAACATTGAGGATCAATTTGGCCAAAATCTTTTGTTACTTAAAAATTTTAAATTTTGCCAAAAATCAAAAGATTTTTTAGTAATTTTATTTTTTAAGAGTCAAATACAAAAATTATAATATTTTTTCTCAAACTAATAGTTCATCATGAAAATTAAAATTAAAATATTATATTAATGAAAATCATAAGATATTTTTTCTCCAAATACAACATAAGTATTTTAATTTTGTTTTTTATGATTAAACTATTAGTTTTTCCTACATAACGAATTTTAAAATACTTTCATTAATATAATTATTTTTTTATATAATAAGTCTTTGTTATACTAAAGTTGTTTGGAATAGGTTTTATAAATCATTTCTAGCTACTCATGCATAAATTTGCTTAACGTTCATTTTAACAAAAGTTGTTAGTGTTTGCCAAAATATATCGAACATATTACTATAAAATATGATCCGAAAAAATATAAATATATTTTTTTTGGCAAACACTAACAACTTTTGTTAAAATGAACTTTAAGCAAATTTATGCATAAGTAGCTAGAAATTGCTTATAAAACATATTACAAACAACTTTAGTATAACAAAGACTTATTACTTAAAAAAATAATATATTAATAAAAGTATTTTAAAATTCGTTAAATAGGAAAAGATAATAGTTAATCATGAAAAACAAAATTAAAATATTTATGTTGTATTTGGAGAAAAAATATCCTATGATTTTCATTAATATAATATTTTAATTTTAATTTTCATGATGAACTATTAGTTAGAGAAAAGTATTATAATTGTTGTATTTGACTCTTAAAAAATATAATTACTAAAAAAATCTTTTGATTTTTGGGAAAATTAAATTTTTTTAAGTAACAAAAGATTTTGGCCAAATTAATCCTCAATGTTCGATAATTTGGATGTTTTGGTCCTCGTTAAAATTATCCCGAAAATATCATTTTATTTTATTTTATTTTTTTAAAAAAAATTTAACTAACGGTTGACTAACCGAAAATTTAACGGAAGGACCAAATTGACCAAAATTTTATAATTTAGGGACCAAATAATTAAAAAAATAAATAAGAGATCAAATTGGCCAAAAAATCATAATTTGGGAACTAAAAAATTCAATTTACCAAAACATAATAACGTTAGCCACGTAGTTTTCAATTCAATATATAAAAATAATGATGAAGAAATACATCACTACAAAAATTGGGAGAGAACATTAATAGGCGATTTCCCCAGAAAAATTCTCACTCTCTCTCTAGAAATTCCAAGGGGATTTGTCCCTGTTCGTCTTCATTCAGATCTCTCGACCCTTTGTATTTTCACCATATTTCAATTTGGTGAGTTTTTGAATTTTTTCCCAGACAATTAATTAAATGAGTTCTTGTAGATTTTTTCTTAATAAAAATAATGGTAATCGCCTTCATCAGAATTGTGATGTTTTATGAGGCTTGATTCTTGGGCACAAAAAGAAAGCTCACATGCAATGCATACATTTTCTCTTTTAGGGCATAATTTTCGGGGGTTTAATAATTGAAGTTACGGTGATCAATGATCACTTTTGATACGTCCCTGAAGATTAGGGTTTTGACCGATTTTGCTGTTGTTTTCCAGGAGTTATAAGTAATTCCATATAAATTATTCTTGGTGATTATCAAAGGTGGAAAACCTGCAAAAAAAGCTCGAAATTTTTCATGTTAAAAAAGGTTAGGCCCTTCTATTTTTTAAGTTTTTTTTGTATTTTCCGAATTGGATGATTGCTTGGGGTTTATGATTCTCAATTTCATGTCTGGACAGTTTATTGTTTGGTTGATGGGCTGTATGTATCTTGTTGATGGGGAAGTATGTATTTACTTGAACTCAACGTCAGTTCATATCTTCTTCTAGTGATGATCAACTTGGAATAATGCTACATCCCTCATTCTTGATGGGATGATAAAGGTTGTAATTGACTTAACTTCATGTGACCAAGATTATTTAGTATTTTCGGAGAATTATTTTATTTTTCTGTGTGATAGAATATATGGTTGGTGTAGCTTTGCCTGTTTCAGGTGCTCTAAGCCTCTAAGAATCTTAAATACTTTTCAAACTTCAGTTGCATTATTGTATTCGTGGAGTTACTACAATCAGTTATAGTTTATGCACATGTAGTTAGAGATTTCTGTTAATACTGAAAATTTAGTCGGTGGGTCCCAATTTCCATTGTCATGTTTGGATGATGCGTGTACGGAGGACATTTGTATCCATTCTCCATTCGCAGGCATACCGATTTTATTTTTTGGTTACTTTTATCAATGTGATCAGTTTTTTTTTTTTCATTCTAATTTTTAAGGTAAGAAGCCATAAAGATAGGAAGTGTTGTTGTAGAAAAACCTTTCCTTTATAGCTTTTCTATTGCGGTATATTTGTTCGATCTTAATTTTTTTCTGTTCGGTGTGTTTCATGTGAGATTACTGGCCGTACTTCATTCCATACAACTGCGATGACACATGGCATAATTTGTATTCTTTGTCTGCACTAGTTATCTAGGAGACATAGGGCTAGTTCAAGTTGATCCTCATCTTCAACATATTATACATGCATACCTTTATTTGTATATGCATGTAACTTGTCAGTTAACACTGAATTTTGCTATTTGCTTGGTTCAATTGGGACATTGTTTCTACTGTGATTTAGCAAGTGAGATCTGCATTTCTTTACCGGCCTTTAGTAATCTCATGGTGAAGATATGATTGCTAGAAGATTTAACATTTAGTCCTTGACAATTGTTTTGGATTTAATATGGAAATAATTTAAATGGCTTTTACGATCTCATGTGATTTATGTAATACAAATGGCATGAGTTGAAGGTAAAGCTGCACTTTTTTCTTAAGAGCAATCTATTGCCTGTATTTGTTTGAATGATAATGAAGTAGTGCAAGTCCTCTCATCAGTGGAGTTACGTGTCTGCTCTTAGCTTGATTTGGTGTGATAAATTTATATGAACGAAAGTCAAGCTAGTCTCATTTCTTATTTTGGTTAAAAGTCACAGATGAGATCATGTTTCAATCATGAATCTTAAGTCTGACTTATTACAAGTCTGGAAATCTGGGACAGATAACTTTTTGGCAATAGTGACACTTCTTTTGAAAGTTTTCTGAACTGAATATAAGATGCACTACCAATTTTAAGATTAAGACATATAATTTCACCACAAGCTTTTTTGTGTTGCAAGACGTGATTATAAGATGACTTGATTACCATTAATTAGAGTGTGGACAAAAAATAATATTACTGGAAGTTAGGTCAACATTGGCAGGGCAGGACGTGTAAAAGTCAAACTTATCTGGGAAGAAAATTTTACTAGGGTGGTTCTGTGCATGTTTAGCATGTCCATTAGGTAAGTAGTGCCACACGTCGAATTAGTGGAAATCATTTGTTTTAGTATCCTCTTTTCTTGGACTGTAATTCATAGCTTTGGGAATACCTTTCTTTAGAACATGGACTATCCAGTAGCTATGGTATAGATGCCACGTGCTACTTGAACTTACTCTCATCCTTAACTTATCAATTCTTTTGTATTTGCAAGTGTCCATTTGTTCCTTTGCTTCTCCCAGGTGTCTTTTCAAGAGTCATTTAGATCCACTGCAATATCTTGTAACAAATTTGTACATTATGAATCATATGAAGTCTCTCATTGAAGGAAAAACTACTCAATTATCTTGTAGTTTCATACGCATTGGACTATGGAGACCTCTCTGGAAGTTTGAGAGTCCAGTGAATGAATTATATTAATAGATTATAGTGCTTGAATACGAATTTGATCTGACTGTCACCTGCTGGAATTGCTTCCGTGCAATTCATTAAATATAATGCTTAAAGGAGTAGTGCTGTTTTACGTAGAAATTATGTTAAGCCAGTATGCCACCACCTAGATAAGTCAATTTACAGTGAGGTATTTAAGGAAGTTAATGTCTGATGCGTGGTGTCCCTAGATTCCTTTAGTTCTATGAGTTGTGTGTTTAATGATAACATTTATCATAACTATATCCTGTCGGTGAATTCATTTTTTTAGCATATGTATTCTCCCTTTTCAATTATGCATATATCTGATGCAGGCAGCTATCAAACATGGGGCATCGAAATACTCAATTCACTGGTCATATGAATGATATGGAAACCGATCAACAACGCCACGGCCATCTACATCCCGAACCTTGCATCTTTCGTGGGAGTTTACCGAACTTTCCTCATCCTAGTTTTCATCCAATGGTTCCTGCCCCAGGAAACCTGGGTAATTTCAACCTCCACCATATGCCAGAATGCCATGACGGTGCTTTATTCTATGGAATCCCGCAGTTAAATGGTCCCCAGCATCAGCATCCATCCACAAATCTTGATTTAGCTATCGCTGCACCGTCTGGCCATTATAATCCATATCTGGGCCCGCCATCTGGTAATAGGATTTTCCTTTCCAAGTCAATCATGGTACACATGATTAGTTTTCACTTTCAAGCACTCACATGGTTGTTGGTATTCCTACAGATACCTACAGCAGGAGTATACCCTACATGGATAGTATTCGAGCATCGTTTAAGAGAAAAACTGCTGAGGGGGCAAGTTACCAGTACCTTAATGCTTCAGCAGGCCCTAGTTCTTCCGTTGCCCCTGTACCTGCTATGACTGCGGAATCTGATATTAACTCATTAGACCCGACATTAATTGTTGAAAATGGCTCTCAAATAAGTGGGAGAAATAGGCCCCACATGGTTGGGCAGGAGTCTCTTGCGGCGCATAACGCTGGCCGTTTGATCCCAGGTAATTTTGCTGTTCCACCCACCCAGTTGCCTGGAAATCCATGGTTGGACATGCACTTTGGCACAAACAATGGCGATATCGGCACTTACTCATGGATGCATGCTCCTTTACATTACACCCACGGTAATTTGTTGGCTAAATTGATGCTTTTTCCTGGCTATTTTGTGATACACTACTTGCGTTTTCATTCTATATTTGATGGAGCTCCCACATTTCCTCTCTCTTGTTAGTTCTCGATATGTCGGCCAGTTTGAATGGAGCTAGTACTAGGAGTCCTGGTGGTTTTCTTCCTCCTCCCCTTCCTCAAGGCCATCCAAATGCTCATAATCCACCTCCATCCATGCAAGGCGTCAGAGGATACAACGTTAACCTCCAATCACAAGTGGCTGCATCGCCAAATACAGGAATCAATCATTTCCAGGATACAGTAGATGGTGCTCCATCTTTTGTGGTTCCTATTCCACCACTGAGTTTTAGGTCATATCGGCCTCTTCGGAGGGAAATCATGCTTGACTTAAGTGCAAGACACCAAGCTCTTCCTCACATGAGAATTCTACCAGAAGATGTAACTTTTATAACTCCACCTCTACCTCCCCAATTCAATATCCCGTTCTTGCTATTATTATTTATCGCATTGTTTGATAACTTTGAGTTGGGCCTGGTCATTTTTTCATTTGATGATTCACAAACTTATAATGATCGCATAATTGTTAAATGTTAATATTACCATATAGGAAGTCGCCATATTAGGATTTCCTGGCTATCATGAAGCAGGAGATACTATTGATCACTACCGAGACATGCGGTTGGATATAGATCACATGTCGTATGAGGTAATCAGCTAGAAACACTTAACCCTTGTGGATGGATATATTCGTATAAATTCCAATAATTCATTTATGGGTTTTCTAGTACATCCCCTAATTATAAAAATTCCTTCAACTTTGCATTGCAGGAGCTTCTTGCATTAGGAGAGCAAATTGGTAGTGTTGGCACTGGATTGTCTATGGATTTCGTCCGGAAACATTTAAAAGTAAGAAATTTCTCCTCCTCAACTTCTTGCATCAACCTTGAAGAGGCAGCTTCCTTGGATCAGCAAATGAACTTCTGTGTTATATGCCAGGTATATATATATATTCTTACACCCTCCCTAAGGTTATAGGCCTTTGCTTTTCAGGTTTGCAATTAATATACAACATTTTCTACCACGGTTTTTACCATGGATGCACTTAAAAGTCATCCAATCACTACTCCATCATAAGATCTAATTTGCTTATTGAACCTATAATGCGAATTTGAGTAACACATTGGATTAAATGGTTGTTTAATCATCATCACTCTTGTTTTGCATCGAATCTATAAGGCTTCAATGGCCTTTTGATAACATGAACATACTGCAAATTTGATCCGTTTCTAATGTACACTATTATGCAGACGGGTTATGAGAACGGAGAAGAAATTGGGAGTGTTGATTGTGGACATGAGTACCACAGCGAGTGCATAAAGAAGTGGCTGCTAACGAAGAACGCATGCCCTGTGTGCAAATCCACGGCCTTGAACCGTAAGGCGCGGGTTTCGTGAATAGAAAACTGGGTCTTGGTCATGTAGACCAATAATTTTTATCATCCAGAAGAAAAGAAATCGTTTCTCTTGGTGTATTATATTATGGTGTATATACTTGCAGAGATATGATCTGCCTAATCCGTGGGTCTCTGAAAAACTGTACAGACTTTATTTGTTTGTTCTGTTATAAATTGGATGAATGCTATATTAGCTTCTACTACTTATTTTGCTCAAGAAGTTTGTTTCTAGATAGCAAAAATTCACTAAACAACCTTACTAGTCCCACACGGTCAACCGACAAGAAAATGTGAACTTGATATCAAGGTAAGATCCAATGAAATGACAAATCTTGGTTACCAGCAAAAGTCACGAAAAACTATATAATGTAGCATAATACAACAAAACAGTGGAACACTAAATACTATCAGAAACTGGCATTTCCCACCTCCCAAACCAAAAAGCATTCCTCCCAAATTCAACAACTACCCCTCAATCATACTGAGCAACAACCTACCTTCTTCACGGCCGAGACCTCGTCCCCAATGTCGATAGTCTCTCCCTTGGGCAAGGCAGAAGGATCATCTCCAATATCAAGCGCTTTCCGGCTAACCACATGGTATATTTGAGTGAGTGCCTCTGTGAAAGCATTCTCCACATTCAAAGACTCAAGAGCTGATGTCTCCATAAAGAAGGCCTTCGCCCTCTCAGCAAAGGCTGTGGCGTCCTCAGTTGAAACAGCGCGCAGGTGGCGCAGATCCGCCTTGTTGCCCACCAGCATGATCACGATGTTCAGGTCCGTGTGGTCGCGAAGCTCCTTCAACCATTTTTCGACATTCTCAAATGTTATGTGCCGGGTGACATCGTAAACGAGCAATGCTCCCACAGCCCCTCGGTAGTAGGCACTTGTGATTGCACGGTATCTAAACGAGTACGTACAGGACATCAACAGTTTAGATAGTATAACATAGTAACAACAGATTGAAAAGCAAAAACTGTTTCTCCCATTGGATCATGCACTATTTTTCTGTTGCAAGCCTAGCAAGAAACAAATGGTGCAAGTGGCTTTCTCTTCCATTATCAAGTAAATGATGATGCATATGCATTTCTTTAGCGTCTTAATTTAACCATAAATGTTTCATAGCCATTGATTGCAGCAACATGCCTAAACTACAGAGATACAATCCAGATCAAGCAATCGAGTTTTATCCCCCAGAAATATAGCAGCAATCCTCTCGGAGATGGAAAGACTTATAAATGCCTCAAATCCCTAACTCAGCATAACTTTTTGCTCAATAGATCTACTGGTGTTATGACTTTGCAAGTTTTAATCTCCTCTCACTAATCACTAAACATACAAGCAGACAAATTCCGGCTATTGACCGCTTCCGCCCTAGATTCGTTCAAGAAGAACTCTAGAAGGTATTGATCGCAAATGAAAAGAAGAAAAAAGAGGTGAAATTTACCGTTCCTGACCAGCTGTATCCCAAATCTGAGCCTTGATAATCTTATCCTCGACATGAATGCTCCTCGTAGCGAATTCGACGCCTATGGTAGACTTTGACTCCAAATTGAACTCGTTCCGAGTAAATCGGGACAGCAGATTCGATTTACCGACTCCGGAATCTCCGATCAGCACCAGCTTGAAGAGATAATCGTAGTCTTCTTCCGCCCTATATCCCCCGCCCCCGGCCATCTCAGCTCACTGCTCAATGCTCTTCCTACGCAAATGCTATCCGCAACTCAAGGCGCCTGATCCGGAGTGAGATTCTCAAGCCTTTTGCGGTATCATTTCGCGTGAAGAGTCGGCGGTGCTAGCGGCGGCGGCTCGACGGAAACGAGAAACAGAAGACTGAAAAGCGGTGGGTAATGGCGTTACCAGCTCCAGCTGCTTATGGTTATGTTTATTGCTGGTTACCGGTTAAAGTTGCTTTCATTTAAATCGTGTGATCCAACGGGTCTTATTTTAAACTCATTTAATCAACTCAGATCACAAAGCTGTGAGTAATCAATGGACTTTTAAGAATTTTAATTAAGTAATTAGGAATGATGAAACTGCCCAAGAAAATGTTCTCCACATAATTATCAAATATTGAAATACGAAGCTTTTCCCTTTTTTGAATTCTAAATGAAACCACTGTCTGTTTTATGTTTTCTATAAAAAAAAAAACATACAAAAATAAAATCTGATCATATATGTGTTTCAGTATTTTTTTTGCTACATAATGTAGATGGATTCAGCCTTTAACCTATAACTTATAAAAATGTATGTTTTTGTTTTATTAACTGAGCTTGTAGATCATACTCCCTTTTCTCATCGTCTAATTCGTTCATGATTTATTTACGATACCAATCACTTGAAAGTGTTATTAGTACTATAAAGTTGGACACACAATATCCAAACAACCGGAAAAAAAAAAAAAGTACATGAGTATACGAGGAACCAAAAATGAATGGGATGGCATAGCGGTGAAGGTGGGTGGCGGGGCCCAGATAGGTGTGGGTTCAATCTCACTGGACACGCTATGTGTGGCCTGTCACCCTATCACATTAAGGGTGGTTTAACTCTGCTTGGCATGCATTATTACACGAGGAGCGAGGTTTACCCTCGTGCACACCAAATATAGCGGCTGCGGGTTCCTCGTCGACAAAAAAAAAAAAAAAAAAAAAAATGGACAATTATCCAAATTAAAGAACAAAAAACTGACGCAATAATATTACATTACAAAGTCAAAATCAAAATTTCACCATCCATTTTGCAATTCAAACAACTGCTACACAGCTTAGGTCATTTGATATATTATTTGCATTTTATTACTTGGATTTTTAGCAACAATTGCTACATAATTTTGTACCAAAAATGATGCATATATTTATTAACTTCTTCCTTTGACAATACAAAAACCAACAGAATTGAGAAGGTGCGTTTGTAAGAAAGAATAAAGTTCCATATCATTTTCTCTCTCCAGAAACTCTGTTGTTTTCACAACATATTTGAAATGTCTTCCGTAGATATGTGAAGCTACCGCTGCTTTGTAAGTCAATAGCTTCAAATCAGCTGCCACAACAAACCAAATGATACACAAAGTAGAACAAGAAAAACTGAAATAGCATCACAGAAAGAAGGCAAAGCTCAAGCAGAAAGGAAGATATTCAAATCAACTTGATTACCTGAAGCGATATTGGACATCAAGATCCGGTCATGGAAGTGGCGGTTGAGCCACCATCTGGCGCGAAATCTCCACCCTTTTCCAGATTCACCACAGGTGAATAATTCTGGTATCCGGTTAGAATTATCCAAACATCCTTCACTCTGAGGATCACTGCCACCATTGCAGGACATTATATCTCCTTCACATTGAGAAAGTTTCAATAAGCAAGATGCAAACTCCTGCCACGTGTCGCATGTACCGTATGAAGCATCCAAGTGTGTAGCTAGCATTTCCGCCAACTTATGTGTGGCGTAGTCTCCTGACAAATACACATGCTCTTATTATGCAAAACCATTTAATGATAAGCAATCACAATAGCAAGCACAACTGAAAAAGATAATATTTCCAATACCACGCCGATGCATGAGTACAAGTTTTGACAAGGAGTCACTGCATGTCGGATCCTTCTTCAAAACGTCCTCAAGGTGTTTAGCGAGCTTCTCAGAATCGCGACTATTAAAATGCTCCAGTAAACGTGCGTACAACCTGCAGTACATGAATATAAACATAAACACATTTATACGAGGGAACTCACCATACATACCTAGTCTTATCAAGGTATTTAGATGCTACTTTCATGGTTAGACAGGATTGCCAAAGATAAAGAAGGTGAACTATATTATAAAATCAATTTCAGAATAACATTATGCAAGCAGTATCATACACTCCCTCCGTCCTATTGGAAGCGTCTTGTTTTCCATTTTGGGCATCCCATTGGAAGCGTCTTGTTTCTAAAAAAGGCAAGAATATGTTGACAAGATTTAACTATCCAAAAGTCAAACAATATACACCACACATTATCATTTTCTTAACATCCGTGCCCATTGGAAACAAGACGCTTCCAATGGGACGGAGGGAGTATTAAGCACTCTTAACACAAGAACAAAGTTTTTATCTTGAGTTACTCTAATAAGTAGTTCACTCATAACTCAATGTCCGACAGAAATGTTGGAAACTTCCTTGTGACCTAGTTGAGCAAAAATTGGCAAGGACTTGCTACCAAAATCATGCAAAAGAGCAGTACCTAAATGGGAGAACTGTATCTGAGCTACGAAGTAAAGTTTCAAGTTCATAACAGGCCTCGTCAACTTGATCTCCAAGAATCAGCATCTGGAAAAAATATAAAAAGAAAAAATGAAGGAGAAAACATGATTGCTACTAAAGAGCAGACGACTTAAAAGTAAAATGAGAAATTTTGTTTTAGGAATATATGGCAGTAATAGGAGAATATATTACACCGCTGAGGTCACTTTGTCTTTTGCACTTTCCATTCTATCTATAATTTTTATGAAGTCTCCATAAGAGCTTGAAAAAGTGATGGAAAAACAAACATTTGGACGCAAAAGATAGTGAAACAGCCAACCATCAAATATGATTACAGTTGTAAGTGTCATATATATGACATGGCTAACAAAAGGCAAATCAGGATTTGATTGTACGGCATGTGCATCGAGCAATCGACTGTACAACTTCATAATAAAACTACACATGCAAGATGAATGATACTTCTTATAAGCAGACAAGTAATGGTATGTCAGCAAAAACAATAAAATGAAATAAGAAAGCAAAACTGAGGATAAAGTCTGCAGATATGTGATCCATTTTCGCATGGGACTACAAGCAATTAATTGGATGAAGAGAATTGATGAAGGAAAACATCAGGTATAAGACATGCCTCAAGTGCTTGACTTTATTATTGAGACTATACCAATTATAAGCAAAAGAGGTAAGCAGGCAACAAGAAAATGATACAACCAATATGGATATTGATGTAGAAATAAATCTAACACAATAAGAAGCCAATAAATCCTTAGCTTCACTAATGCAAGAAGATGGAATCCATTCCAGTTTTTAGATAATTAAAGAATAATGAAAATTAATGTAAATCACCTGTCTCAATTAACACATAATTTTTAATAATATTGCAGCTTGTGTTCACAATTATTTTACCATCAGCAACTTTGACAGATATATTAGCTACATAAATTATTAACCATATTGCGTAATACCATGAATTTTGATATAGGTTAAGATCACATGCATGCAGGAGAGTTAAGTATTGAGCTGCCCACCAAGAGCAAATTAGTAAACTGTATAACCGTACAAGTGCAACTTTACAAGAACAAGAGAGAACTAACGATATCGATACTGTCAGTGTGATTATGGAAACTGTGATTTGCATAGTTGAAAGAATTAAAGAAATACTTATCCAAAAGGACAAAAAAATCTATTTTGATTATCGAAAAATCAAGAGTTAGTACCTGTACTAAAGGGTGGATAGCCTCAACTCTTGGTCGCTTAGAGTGAAGAGCAACACGTAAATGCTTTACCGCACTGTCATAGTAGTGGTTGAGCAATCTTCTGTGATTATATATTGCATCCTCCAAATTTTCATGAGCACTAGGCAACTTCATTGGAAATAGCCATGGAGGTAAGCCTATATTTAAGAAAACCAAAAAGAAGATAGCTTACGAAAAGCTTCATGACCAATCTTGGCGGATATGACCAAAACAGCAAAAACCAAAAATGAATTCGTCTTGAGTGAATGAAAACTTAACTAAGGTTAGATCCTAATTTATATACATATCACGATTTCTGGCTTTAACTGCATGTAGTTGTGAAGATGTCGTTAATAAAAAAAAAAAATCAGTCATTATGAGAAAAGACTCAATTGCTCAGGAACAAATTAGACAAACTCAATATGCATCTGGATAAGCAGTATAGAAGTTAGATTTACTAAATGAAAGCAGAACTTTGTTTTATGTATAGGTTAGGAATTCTAGATTCAATAAAAATAGGTTATGTAAACTAGTCACATTTTCCAGATGCAGAACAGAGTGCAACTCCTTATATTTAAATGGACAGAAAGAGAAAGAAACAAAGTGGCCCCTCAGAAATCCAAAAAATATCAAAAGGAAATATTCTAGGTTGTTGTCTGGTGGGCTTGGATCTAACTTCAGATTAAAAGATCGAGTAAATAAACGTTTCACTTCTATAAAAAACATGGAAATTGAACTCTTGATTAATTCCCCAGCCATAATCATACTTACAGATTGCCTAAAAATCAGCAGACCACTACTTTATGGAGTTCATCATCATTAATGATGCTTCAGAGTAATACAATTCTTTTTGCAGTTGATGAAAATATGTAAAAGAAAACAGGGCTTTGAAACTCACCTTGGGTGTGGAAAATAGAGACTTGAGGAAGGTCGCCATTATAGTCAGATAAGGCAGAACCGCTATTTCCAACCGCCTCAGATGATTTACAGCTCAAGTCTTGTGACTCATAGCTGGAACAGGAAGTTTCTTTTTTCACCTTGACCTCAATTTCCATTGATTTTTTCGGCTGGTTAACATCGGTTTCAGCTTCTTCTTTATCATTGGCCACAGAAGTGTTTGAATAGGATTGTAAGAGAGAATTGGCTCCTCCTGATTCATGAGCATTGCCTACCTCAGAATAATCAATTGGCATGTTAATGCCATCCGCAGGAATTTCTGATAGCATATAGGTGCCAGATGAATCAAACTCTGTCACCTGTAAGTCTTTCGGAATATCAGAATACCAGCGTTGACAAAATACTAATCCAACAACCAAATTTGCATCAGGGTCACCATCAAAATCACGCTCCTGCATGAGACTGAAAAAATAAAGTAAAGCCAGACGAATCAATAATTGGCCAATGAAAATCTTGCAAGAAATAGTGGAAGTTTACGATGACATGCGTACTCTCAAGGTTGGGGAGGGACACCAGCTTTGAATCTAATGCAATCCTTGCATAAAATATTAACTTACCATAGAGCAGCTTGATATGCATCATTCACATTCCCGCATTGTAGATAGGAAAGTATCAACTCAAATTGCACAGCAAACCTATCCTGTCATCAAAATTTAATATAGTAATTAAAACTAGTAATAGATTACCACAATCTGCATAATGACATCAGAATTTTGAGATCGATTTCGTAGAAAAAACTGCAGCAGAGCCACCACAATTGTACATAGTAAATTTGAACAAGGTAGAGAACCCTTTCCATAATACATTCATTCCAAAAGGGTAAATGTCAAACATTCAAGAACTTGAAATAAACCATGTGGAACGGAGCATATGAAATCAGACATTTTATTTCTCATGATCTAACATAGAAGTCATTGAGGAATTCCTCATGGAGATAATACTGGCCAGACAATAACCTCCCTAGATGAAGATTCAGTTTTGTACCTTTGTTGACCAGAACTTCAAAGGTCCGAGCTTTTTAATCCATAGTTCATAGACATTCCGGCTTCCTTTGGAATTGAAATTTTCACCTTTTATGATACTAAGAAGCTCCAATGTAGCCTACACAAGATTTGGATATGAGCTTTTAACAGAGTTGTCTGTAGCATATAGTTATCTCAAACGAATTATCACTAACAAAAACAAAAGTATACCAGTAAGATAGAAGAGTTAATAAATTGTTGAAAGTCCATAAAAAGAAAATCAAAGAAGAAACATGACTGATAAAATAAATCATAACATAGATTTGATTTAACTGTGAAATCTAAAACAGTAAAAGAAAGCAGGTTTCTTACCGTATACTTAGCGCGATTTCCGGAGATGGAATGGTCTTTGACGGTTCCTTTGAGCAAGACGCTCAACACGCCGCTCGCCTCCGCCCAATTGTGCCGCCGGAGCAGCTGGCTGAGGATCCGAAACAGCCGCGTCCGGTGCTGGAACCGGAGGCTTTCGCCCCCACATTGCAAGCTACCAACGCCCCTCTTCAGGCAATAGCTCGGCTTCTGGACTGCCAACAGTGCACCTTTGTATCTCTTTGCACGCGCCGAAGGATTGGCGGAGCTGTTCGCCTCAAACTCGCGGGGCTTTCTCGGCGGTTTCGGGTTGATTACCGTTGGCGCTTCGACGTCTTGGCTCTCGAGTTTGGGCTCTCCTTCCATGTGAAAAAGAGCTGTGGTTATCGTTCGCTGATGGAGACGCCGTTAAAGAAGGCGCCGACGTCCGGCGGCGGATGAAGGGCGGCGAAACCTGCTTTGCGTAGGTTAAATTGAAATAAATTACACGTTGCCCACTGGAGAAACGTATCAAGATTTTGGAATACGCATCGGTCGATTATGAAAAATCCTATTTTAATTAAATATAAATATAAATATAAATATATATACACGTATACGGGAGGTTTCATATAAGAACACTTTAAGAAATAAGAATAATTTTAAGTTTTTATCTTGAAAATAGACGGACAAAATTAAATTTGCCAACTTAATTTTATGTAATATAAAAATCTGCATAAAGAATAAAATAGTATTATTATTATTATTAAAACACAACAAAACCAAAGATGCAAGTTCGGTTAAACCAAATCAAACCAAAAATTCAGTTCAGTTCTCTATTTTGCAAAACCAAATACTAAATCGAAAAATTTTGGTTCGATTCAGTTTTAATCCAAAATTTCGGTTTGGATCGATTTGGTTTCGGTTATAACCAAAATTCTAAGAAAAAAAAGAAAAGAAATTGAAAACAAAAAAAACTATCGATAAGTGAAGAATTAATATGTAAATTGCATTGTACTATTGTTATTTCAAAATTCAAAGTACAATGATAGTCAAAACAACAATCAAAGAAAAAACTTACCACCGTAATGATCCAATGAAGTTCAATGTCTCACGCTTTGGTAGAAGAAGTTAAGAACTCAATAGAAATTTGCTTGACACTGAATTAGGTTAGAAGATTATTTGAGACTTGAAGCCAATTACATGTATAAAATAAAGTAGCGAAGATTACAGTCCAAGTTAGTGAAAGTTGATTCTTTTTAAATATTAATATCAAATAATACTACTAATTAAAATTAAAAACGGTTTGGTTCGGTTATCCGATGGCTAAACCAAAAAACAAACCAAAAACCAAAAAAAAAACCAAATACCAAACCAAATTTTTTTGGTTCGGTTTAGTTCAGTTTAAAAATTTTGGTTCGGTCGGTTAACCGGTCATATGCAAACCTCTAACAAAACCTAATACAATTGTTATATATTGTAATAATTTCTTTTGTTGCTAAACTAAACCCCCTCTCCCCAAACCCAAAATTTCCAAGAGACCGCTGGCGTCCTCTTCTTCTTGCGCTCCACCGTTCTCCATCGGCAAGGTTAAAATGGAACAAGATTCAATCTAATTGAATTCGGCCTCGTTATTCATTGGTTTGTTTATTGATATTTTCTTTTAATATGTTATTTGTAACTTTCTTCTAATATGTGATGATATCTGAATTTGATTCACTCAAGAACATCATTTTTCGTAATTTCGTCAATATTCAAGACTTTCCAGAGATTCTTAGTGAAATTTTGCACAAAAAATTATATTTTATTGAAGGTAAAAGGTCCTTTACTTGAAAATATTTATGTATCTAATTCTAGGCATTGGTGACTGGATGAGTGTAACACATCTCTTAATTGATTTGGTGTAACACAACTTTTCTTTCCTATTATAATAAACGCACAATTCTTTTAATTATATGTACGTTTAGGGGGTTTAATTTGCACTGTTATTGATGTGTTTGGTAATTTAGAGAAGGACTAGTGTGCATCATGTTGCACATGCAACATGATTCAATTTTCAATTTTGACCCGGTTTGATCGGGTTTGACCCGATTTTCTACTTTATTAAAAAAAAAAAAGTAAACATTTCATCTCTCTCCCGTCTCCTTCCCTTCGCACTACCCCTTTCTCTCTCTCCTCTCTTTCTCTTTCTCTTTCTCTCTGCAACTCACCCCTCTCTTTCTCTCTCTTTCTCTCTCTCTCTCCACTCCCCTCTCTCTCTCTTTCTCATACATTATTTTGTAACAATTAGCAGATAACGAGTATCCGAATTAGATTTGCTTAGCAGATATCTTTTGTATACTCTTAGCTTCTTAGGGAAAGGATCTATAAGCCTAATCCTTTCCGATTTCGTAAGATTTGTTGATTGCTTTAAACACTAACCAAAATTATCATGATCTCATACAACTCCTCGCTCCGCGAATTTACAGATCCTTTGTCTTCTTTTTGTTTTTTCTCATCAAATGCTCTTCAACTATTCCGATGGTGAAGAACATCGAAGGAGCTGCCATCGGTATCGA
This sequence comes from Lavandula angustifolia, assembly GCA_028984105.1. NCBI lineage: Eukaryota > Viridiplantae > Streptophyta > Magnoliopsida > Lamiales > Lamiaceae > Lavandula > Lavandula angustifolia. Next base: position 34,430 of record JAPVEC010000058.1, on the reverse strand, counting down.
TTTGGGCACGTGTTACTCGTGCATTGGAGTTTGGCAGCACAACCGCGTGGAGATCATAACCAACGACCACGGCAACCGCACCACACCGTCTTGTGACGACGAATGATTGATCGGAGACGCCGCCAACAATCAAACCGACACCAATCCTATCAACACTGTTTTCAGTAAGATTGCTCTTCTCCAATTTTCACGATTGTTCTACAATTGGAAATCAAATCGGTGCTCGTTTAGGTTTTACAAATTACAATACTACTGCATCTAGAAATAATATATAATATGGGTGATTACGAATCTCATATGTTTTCATGCGAATTTTTTTAGTTGTGTTCATCTTTTTTTTCAAATCAAGCACAATGCTGTTGCGAATCGCCTATGGATCAAATTCCGTATGAAAATAATCGTTTTGTTTTGTACTGAATTTAATTTTGCATTGTACTATGTTCTACAGTGTTGGTTGGGTCCTATCTTGGCTAGAAGTGGAATATATCACTATCAAATCAAATTTCAATATATCATATGTTGGCTAGAAGTGTCTTACTGTTATCCGAATGAACCGAGAGAAAAGAAGGGACTGATGTGGAGAGTTGGAGGCTCTGAGGTTTGAGAATGTGGAAGAACAAAAGAAAAAGTTGGTTGAGGTATACTGTGGGCTTGGTCCGGGGTTGGTAGATGAGTACGATGGATTGGGTAGAGCTCGTGAGAAGGGTAATTGATATTTTTTTTTGTAAATAAATGACACATTTATTATTGCAAGACACTTTGAGTAGAGATAATTGACACTCTGCTCTCTACTGTGAATTACGGCTTAAACAAACATTCTGCTCATCATTGATACGTTCTTTTATCGTGATTGACACGCACAATAGAGACAATTGACACTCTGCTCTCTACTGTGAATTATGTCTTAAACAACCACTCTGCTCATAATTGACGTATTCTTTTATCATGATTGATACAAACAATAGAGACAATTAACATTCTGCTCTCTACTGTGAATTATGGCTTAAAAAGACACTCCGGTCATCATTGACACGTTCTTTTGTCATGATTGACACGAATAGCACATACAATTGACACTCTGCTCTCTACTGTAAATTACGGCTTAAACAGACACTCTGCTCATCATTGACATATTCTTTTATCATGATTGATACGCACAGTAGACACAATTGACACTCTGCTCTCTACTGTGAATTATAGCTTAAACGAACACTGCTTATCATTGACACGTTATTTTGTCATGATTGACACAAATAGCATAGACAATTGATATTTTTTTCATAAACAAATGACACTTTTTTTTCGAAACAAATTGCATTTTTTTCAAAAATAATTGATAGTCAATAAATGATATTTTATTCAAATACAAATGATATTTTTGTTTGTTATGATTGACACTTTGGATAAAAAACAAATGACACATTTATTCATTACAAATGACACGCCTTAGTTATCAAAAAAATCGAAAAAAAATAAAAAAATTTGTTTGTTACGATTGACACTTTTGTTTGTTACAATTGATACTTTTGTATGCAAAGAGTGACACGTCTGCCCTTAAAATAAATGGGAAAAAACGTTAAAAAAAAAGTAAAAAATAAAATTTAAATTTAAAAAAAAATTGTTTGTTTGCGACTGACATTTTTGTTTGTTACGATTGACACTTCCGTATGCAAAGAGTGACACGACCGTCCTTAAAATAAAGAGGAAAAAAACGTTAAAAATATATATATATATATATTAAAAATTTTAAAAAATTAAAAATAAAATTTTTTAAAAAAATTAAAAATAAAAAAAAAGGATTAATGATGTCATGCTGACATGAGCGGATCAACACGGGTCAAAACGAGTCAACGGGTCAAATACGGGCCAAAGCGGGTCAAAATTGGGTAATTGGATCATGTTGCAAGTGCAACAATAGTTGCACATAAAGTTTTTGTCTTTAATTTATATGCACTGGAAATTTTGGATTCATAATCATAATTTGCACATTTAATAATTTGATAATGCCCATGTTAGGAATTTATTTAGCACTATTAAACTGTTTCATGATATTTTCAATATCTTTAAGAAAGAACGTTAATATGCACAATTATGATAAAATAACTTCACTTTTTAATGAGAATTTTATGCTATATTAAATAATTTTGTATATTTTAGTAGATTGTTGTATCTTTAAATAATAACCTAAAATATGCACAATTAGGATAAAATAACTTCACTGTTTAAAGGCAGTTTTATGCACTATTAAATAATTTATATATTTTACTAGAATGTTGTATCTTTAAGTAATAACCTAAAACATGCACAATTAGAATAAAATAACTACACGTTTAAGGAAAATCCTATTCACTATTCAATCATTTTATGCTTTAGAATATTGGTTTATACATGAATAAAAAACTGCACAATTAATTCAAATTTATGCATGTTTAAGTGTTTGTATCTGCAATATATGTTACACGGTTCGTTTTATTCGTGCACTTTTTTGAGTAATATTGAAATTATGCACAATTAATTCAAACTTAATTCATGTTTAATAAAGGTATATATATGCATTGTCACGAATTGTTTTATTTGTGCACATTGTTTGAGTAATATTAAAATTATGCATAATTAATTCAAATTTAATGCACGTTTAAGGGTTTATCTCTGCACTATTACACGAATTGTTTTATTTGTACACTTTGCTTGAGTAATATTGAATTATGCACAAATAACTCAAATTTAATGCACGTTTAAGGGTTTATATCTGCATTGTTACATAGTTTCTTTAAATTTGCAGCACGTTTTAGGGTCGTTTGCATAAATGGGGAAACAAAGTGACGAATTTGATAGTGGAATTTATATTATGAGACATATGGGAACCTTCAAAGATGAATTGTTAAGCGTTGGGCAACAAGGAAAAATTCAGAGAAACAATTGCTCATGTTAATCAACATCCCTTGGAGATGGGCAGAATTTTCTGCTGTTGAAAATGAAGATAACTATTTTTAAAAAGTCTTTGCACATAGAAACAAATTTGGAGCGATTTTTGCTCGGTTGGTGTTCACTATTTTGCACTATTCTTATGTATTTAATGCATTCTTGATACATCATTAAAGTAATTAGAACCGAAATGAAATAGCATATAGAAAAATTTAATATTCCTCAATAAGAAGCACATAGATTTATTTTTAGCATTTTTCTATAGAATAATATGCATGTATACGAAATTGCATATAACATATCAAATATTTATATTCCGAAATAAAATGCACCACAAAGTGTTTTCCCTAATTACATATGATAATGTGCACTTTTTGATGCGGTTCGGATCAACTTATCGAAATATTATAAAATCTAAATACATAATGAAATACAACAAGCAAGCTAAAACGGGTTCAAATGACTATTGAAATGCGAAAAAAACATTGAGGGTATTACATGCTATGCCTTTTAAGTCAGAGTACACGATATAATATATAACATTGGTAGATTATAATCAGTAATCATCGTTAATGGTTTGGTTGCAATTCCTGGCGTCATGATTCGTGAATTGTAGACATTTGCTACACTCTGGCTTCGGCTTCCTTTCATCAAATAAGGTTTTCTCCTTCCTTTACTTAATTAGACTTCCACTGCCTTTTGTTTTCACCGGACTAAGGGAATAGACTGATAAAAATACCATGTCTGAATCACCATAAAAAACTTGCTTCTTTCCTCGGCGATTTCCATCGTGCAACACTTATTAGAATTTTTTTTTTTCTGTTAATACCTTAAGACAACCAGGGGCGGACCCACATGGAGTCTATAAGGCTGTAGCCCAAGGTGATTGTTTGGGAAAAATTATCCTCTCTGTCTCGTCCGACTTGTCTTGTTTTTTTCAACATAGGGATTAAGATGAGTGGTTAAATGTGTATAGGAAGGTAGACCCCTAAAAAAAGTGGAATTTATTTAGTAATTATTTTTCATTTTAAGAAACAAGACAAGTTAAACGGGATAATCCGAAAAAGAAAATAAGACAAAGTCGTTCTGACGGAGAGAAGTACTATGTTTTCTCATATTCGTTTAGCCTCACTATAGAGGCACTAAGTAGTATCTTCTGTGATTTTCTTTAATTCATTCCTTGATTTTGCTCCAAATTCTTTCAAGTTTCTAATACAATGTGTTACTAGAATCCTAAATCTATTTACGTTTAAGTTACTGCTAAAATTAGAATGAGTCAGTGGTGGATGAGAGAGTCGAGGTGAAAGAGAGAGATGTTGAGATTGATGTATGGAGGAGTGGGGATCCTCTACCCCATTAGGTGTTCCAATACATGTCCCACCAATAAGGTGGGAATATGTGTCGATTTATGATAATTTGATGGTCCACCAATGCACGTGTGGCGCCGCGTGATTGGTGGGCCACTCAATGGGAAACCAACTTTTCCTGTATGGAGTGCACATTAAAGCCACGTTTGGTTAATAGAAATGAATGAAATTGAAATCAAAAATCAAACTTGAGGGTATGAAATTGGGGAATCATTTCTGAAATCAGTTGTTCAGTTTTTTTATTTATTTTGTAGGCTATGTGTACCGTATTTTTTAAATAATTTTTTTATTTGTACTTGTACAATTAATTTTATTTCAAACAAACAAAAATTATTTTTATTTTCTTATATGAGAACGAATCATTTTTTATTATTAAAATTACATAATAAATAAATATAAAAAAGAAATACAATTGTTACAATTAGGTCAGAAAGAATTTTTTTCTTGTATTTTTTAAATAAAAAAATAAAAAATATATATTATATATATGAAAAAAATAATATATATATATGAAAAGATTACTATTTTTCAATTAAAAAAATAAAATATATATATTTTATATGATAAATAGTAATCTTTTTCGTATTTTTAAATAAAAATATAATTTTTTTAATTTTTTTTATCCCCTCAAAATGCTAGTATAGTAAAATTAACTTAAAAAATATAAATTATTTTCTATATAGATATCATTTGGTAAATAAGTGCATAGGTAGCAAAAAAGAATGTTAATTTGAGAATTATCTTTTAAAGAGTGTTATTTTGAGAATTATTTTTTTATATTATTTTGACGATCGACTCTAATTAATAATTATTTTATTTCGTATTTGTGTAAATCCATTTTATTAGATATTCGTACATGAGTATATCTCTATTAATTAACTATATTTAGTATTTGTGATGCCGTCTGATTTACTAGTAGTTTGCACAGGATAAAAAGTGTGAAAGGAAATTTGGAGCATTTCTCCATCATCTTCAAAACTAAAATCACACCCAGAAGTTCCCTCCTTCCACCTCAAAACCCTAACCCCACTTTCGACATTCGAATTAATCATGGCGGGAGCTAAAGAAGATCTCAGAGACATCGAGAAGCTCTACGAGTACGGTGAAAGGCTAAATGAAGCCAAAGATAAGTCCCAGGTTAGTCGGCGCATTTCGAGTTCTCGTGATTTCGAGCTTTTTTGTGTGGGGAAAGGAGGCGATTATCAAATTCACGTCTGTTATCTTTCGAGGAGCAGAATCGGGTGGATTACGAGGGGATAATTGCTGCTGCGAACGGCAGTGTGAAGGCGAAGCAGCTCGCGGCGCAAATGATACCCAAGTTTTTTCAAGTATTTCCCTGAGCTCTCCGAGCAAGCTCTGGATCAGCATTCGTATTTGTGCGTGGATGAGGAGCTTGGTGTAAGTGATTTATGGTTTTCTGAAGAGTTTTGTTTAGATATATTGAACTCGTATTTGTAGCGGATAGGGGATTTCACTAGGCCGAAAATAGTAATTTAGTCATGGTTTCGGTTGGTAGTTCGGAGAAACAGCATCACTTTATGCCGGTTTTCTATTAATTGCTCAACGCCTGTGTTGAAATTGGTCAGGAAGTGAATATCTTATCTTCATTTTATTTGTGGATATTGGTTTTTTTATGGGCTGTGCTAAGACACATCTCTTGGCTGAAGTTCCATTTTTTTCTTAGGGAATATTGGTATTCTATTTGTTAATTGATATAATACACAATTGTGATTAGAATAAAAATCTCACATGTGTTAATCTTCTTCTTTTTCCTCGATGTCTTCAGTTTCCTTTTTGAAACTCTAATTTAGTATGATCAACCAAGTTCTTCATTTTGTGCTGCCGAGTTTTGTTTGTCTTTAACCCTAAGGCATCAGCCATGTATATAAGAGATATTGGGGTGTTTTGATTGCTAAAGGTGCGTGTACAAGCTATTCGTGGACTTCCTCTTTTCTGCAAGGATACACCCGAGCATATGGTGAAAATTGTTGACGTCCTTGCTCAACTGCTTGTTGCGGGTAATTTTTTTCCTTGATGCCTTATTAGGGTTAGCAAAACAGCGTTATTTCACCAATTAATTTTACTAAATATCTTTGTTCGCTATTATTAGGAGATAACGTGGAGCGTGATGCAGTACATAAAGCCATTATGTCTCTGTTGCGGCAAGACGTCAAGAGTAAGTTTGATGAATTACTCATCATTTTTAAATGTATCGTTGTTTTATGTTCTCCATTTTTATTCCTTAACTTCGTTGGCTGTATCATCCAAGATTTATGTCATAACTTCAAGAAACATATAATCCAGTGGAAGTATTCCTTGGAAAGGCTAAATCTTTTGCATTTTCAGAACAACTTTGCTTAGGTAGTGCTTTGAGCCGTAGCAAGAGGTAATTGTCTTTAGGATGTTAAATGTGAAGTTTGTAGGTTAATTAAAAGATGACTGAACGAAATTTAGATTGTAAACCTAGATGTCGAACTGTATTCTAATGTAATGGCTATTTAGTTTACATTTTGAAAGGAAAGCTATAGGCATTACTGATGAGGTGTACATGGTTTTAGTAAGCTTTCAGCTCCAACCTGCATATCAGTTTGGCAGAATTGGCCTCCTTGAAAAGTAACTTATGGATGTCACTTAGGGTGTGCTGTAGAACAACTATGTCCGGCTCCTGTAAGCTTCTAACAAAGGCTATGTTGGATGACGTCTTGAATTCCAATAACTTATACTGGATCATCATGCAAAAGGCATTAATTGTCTCTGGATTGGTTGCTTACACTTGCCAGAACTGTTACAGAAAAATCACATCTTTCACTTCTTCCTCTTGTTTCTTCAGTTTAGACGTCAACTAGGATGGAGTGGAACTTCATGTGGCATGGGTAGAATCTTTCAGGGTGTTATCTGGTAGCTAGAAATCGGGGTTCACTGGAATTGGTGACTTTTTTGCTGTGGCTGAGGGTCAGTGACAGCAAACTTTCCTGTTAGAATCAGTTAACAAACATTTGTTAGCACTTAGCATAAATCATAGTAAGGGTGGGTTTACCTGTTTATGTGTACAGTGTACTTGGCCGAGTGGATTTAGTGGATACCTACTTCAGTGCATTATGTTATGCGCAAGAGTGGGTGTGCGTATAGAGTGTGTATGAAGCTGATGAGTGTCTTTGTTGCAGCTTCTTTAACAGTTTTGTTTAAGCACATTGGTAGCAGTAGCACTGATGATCGAAATGCTGAGGATCTCAATGCTTGGGAGAGCATTCGTGAGAAAGTTCTTTGCTTTATTAGAGATAAGGTAAGGTGTTCTCTGATTTTGTTACTTTTTGCCTCTGAAAATTACGGATGGCTATTCCTAAATTGTGTTGCCCGTTTTTAGGTATTCCCTCTTAAAGAAGAGTTGTTGAAGCCAAAGGATGAAATGGAGAGGCATATAACTAATTTGGTAAAGCAGGTATTACATTCATATCATCCAAGTTTCTGATTGAATTTGTCTTTGTTGGATGTCGGTTGTTGTAGAGCCTTTTCTTCGTTAAAGCTGCTAGCCCCATCAGACCTGAAACACACTTTATAAGAGGTGTAATAGTTCCAGCGGAACATATCTCTGACATGCTCCTGTTTCAGAATCTGCAAGATGTAACAGCTGCCGAGTTTAAATTGTTCGTTGACTTCTTAAAGAGCTTGACCTTATTTGGGAAGAACGCCCCCGTGGAACGTGTTCAAGAACTTGTTGAGATTACTGAAGGCCAGGCTGATCTGGACGCTCAGTTTAATGTATGTAGAGCCTTTTATCTGTTTTCTGTTTGTTACTTCTTAATTGCCACTTGTTTTAAGGCTTCTATTCAAGGGACAAAGCATTGTATTGCGTATTTGATGGTGCTTGTTTGATGGTTTGAGTAAGCTACCTAGTTCTGATGTAATACAAATGAGAAACCTTTATTCTGGGTTAGGTTTTTCGGAGCTTGGGTTAATTTGGGTATGTCCTAAACCCTGCTGGGTCTTTTTGCAGCTGATATGGGGTCCTTTCTGGGTGCTAGTGGTAATTTCCTTTGGCGAGTTATTGTCCTCATTATATGTTCGTCAATTTGGTAATATGTTGAGGAGCATGTTGTTGAATATTACGATATAATCGAAATAAACATAGCTTCATGGCTCCAAAGTGTAATGGTTTAGGCATTTTTGTTTGTATCAGATATTGTTAAGATGAAGATAGTGTATCCTGCTCATTGTAGGGTCATCACTGTGTCTGAGTTTATGTTTTCCCGTTCTGGTAAAAAAGGGGGAACTCTTTCAGAATTGCGGTTTTCAGATAGGCATCTTAAGAACTTGTAATGTTCACTCGACCACATATTTGTGTTTGTCTCTGATTGCTTTTCCTATTTGTTAAAACATACCTTCCTAGTAAATTATTTCCAGTTTCATGTGGTGGTCCATAGTACTGTAAAACTAATATTCCATTTGCCTTTTCCCTTTTTTCCACAGGTATCAGACAGTGATCACATTAATCGCTTCATATCCTGCCTACAAATGGCTATTCCATTTTTTATGGTACACAGAACCCTAATTTATGAGCAATGTAGATTCTATCAGCTATGCTAACACAAGTATGTATCTGATTTCAGAGGGGTGCTTCCAGTAGCAAGTTCTTCAATTATTTGACAAAGGAAATCATCCCAGTTTTTGACAAGGTATACTCACACTGAATTGCTAGCTAGGTGTCTGAATGACCGTGTCGTAGAATTTTTTTTTTAGCTAGAAGCACCCGACAGAGGGGTACATTTTCTTGTGAAAATTTGGTTACTCTGTTAACGAGGAAGCATATTTATTAGGAAATTTGTAATTTATAGCATAGCTAGCCTTTTGTGCTTGAAAAGTCATTTCAACTTTTATATGATGTCTATTTCTGCTAAAGGTAAATGACAGGTTGGCACATTTTTTATGATAGAGAAGTTATTAACTAGTTACACTCAGTATATTACTTCGCTACAATGCTCTTAGTTTCAAATCTCATTTAGGTTTCTTCTGATAACTATTGCATTTCAGCTTTCCGAGGAAAAAAAATTAGACTTGCTCAAGAATCTTGCTGAATGTTCATCGTATGCTAGACCACAAGATGCAAGACAGCTGCTTCCATCGGTTGTGCAACTTCTAAAGGTATGTTTCCTTCCAGAGTAGATAAGAGGTGCATACCTCTATATCTTTTGCTTGTTGCTCCTGTTTACGGTAGTTAATTATAAGGTTCTCCTGACTTGATGCCACTTTTTATTCATGACACGATTCTGCTATTATATGGATTTTCATCCAATATTTGCTTTCACCTGAGAATGCTCTCTGTACATCTCACAGAAATACATGGTCCGGAGAAAGGTCGAAGAGATGAACTTCACATCCATCGAGTGTTTGTTGTACACATTTCACCATTTAGCTCACAAGGTGATAATTATGTTTAGTTCAAGAATGTTGGTTATGTTAATATATTTTATACCACAGAACTAGTATCATATATTCTTGTGTTTTGTAGACTCCTAATGCTACAAACAGCCTTTGTGGCTACAAGATTGTTACCGGCCAACCTTCAGATAGGCTTGGGGAGGATTTTTCAGAACAATATAAAGATTTCACTGAGAGGTAATTTATGAAATAATATATACATTTTGGGCTTCCAATCTGGTATTTGCAAATCTGGTTTTGCTATGGAGTTTCAGAATGTTAACTTGGTTTTTGATGAAATTAGATTGAGCACCACTGAGGATTTAGCCAAGTCAATGAATAAGAAGTTGACCCAGGGCATGGCGGAGCACAACAAAGCAATGGCAGCTGCAAAAACAGAAGAGGAAAAAGAAACAATTGTGGGTTTTTCTGTAGCCACATCCTGCTGCTCTGGCAGTAAATTGTTTTATGATTTATCTGCAAGTAGGCTACTTTTGGTGCAAAGCGATCGGGTAGATTATTAACCTTTTCATTCCTTTTCGTTGGATTGTTATCATGCAGAAGAAACAGAAGCAGGATGCTACAGCTGGTCTTCGAACATGCAACAATATACTAACAATGGCACAAGTGAGTGATTTCACCCAACACTTTTGACATGAATGCGAAACATCCTGTAATATATGTGATAAGGAGTAACATTACTCAGACCGGAAAATAACTATTATGGGTTTACTGGATTTGTTTTATATCTGAATTTATACAAAAGTTAAGAAGAATAACATAAGTTGTGCTATACCCAAATCAAATGATAGCGTAGAAAAGAACTTTTCTTTTTTCGTTGGCCTACTCCGTCCCAGCTTTGTTGATACTAGTTCATTTATTGGATTTAGCCTTTGCACTCAAAAGCACCTTCATTTATTGGAGACCAGAAGATTAGTTTGTCTTGGAAAGAAGCGACTAAAGCTGCAACGACACCTGCTACCGGGTTTGTCTATAAACCTTCCTTTCAATTTGTCTATACTTCATTTTCATAGTTTTAGCTGATCATTTGACATTGCAGTCAAAAGAGACCTGCTAATGGTGCTAACGGCTCTGGCACAACTGCAACGAAGAAAGGTCGAGGAGCAGGAGGCGTACAGAACCAACTGGTTAACAGAGCTTTCAGAGGCATAAACGATGGGAGAGGTGGCGGAAGAGGAGGTAGAGGTAGAGGAGGGTGGAGGGGACGTGGAAGGGGTTATTATTAAGAATCACTCACATTGTTGTACACTCTGGCCTTAAGCTAGGACGTTATAGTGACTCTAGTTTTATGACATTATTAGTTCGACGAGTTTTACTTTTACCTTGTAATAGCCTAAGTTATGCTCAGACATTTGTGTCGGAGCTTTCCATTTTTATGATGGATCTTCGTTAGCAGACCCTTTAATTCTTTTTTCGTCCGAGTTTTTTGGTCATTCAGTCTGTGTTTGAGCGAGCAAAAAGAGCGAATGATTCTTGAATTTGAATTGGGTAATGGTGAAGAAGTTGAATTGCAGCTTGACAGATTAAAGGGATTGCAGTTCGGAGAGGCTCGGATCGCTGATTCTGCCATTGAAGCAATGAGAAGAATCTTGAAAGTTCAGACAGTTCACACGCAAAGCAGAAAAATAGCTCACTGAGAAAATTATAATTATTGATAATAATTAGTTTAATAATTACATATGTTATGTACATTTTAGGTAATGTATTTTTAATAATTAACTTAATCCTCCTTTCTTATGTTAAAAATTGCTATTCTCACTTAAGCAAAATCAAGTTGAAGTTCCACATAAGATCGAAGCTAATTATAAGTGAGATACGATCGAAGCAAGCCCCTTTTACCGCTATGTCGAGACATATGATCCATTATAGTATGTTGTTTTCTTTGAAAATCAAACGTTTCTACAGAAGTTCAGAAACCCCAGAAATGGCTGGAAAGAAGGATTCATTTCCATTACAACAAAACAAGCTAAAGAAATCCTAAGATTCCACCACTTCCAAACTCCATATCAACTCCAAAATCTCATTCTAATACTTCCTCTTTCTGATTTTGAAACTGGACGACCGGATAACGTCGTCGTCTCTCTGTAGCGTTTCTCCAATAATGGAAATGGATTCGGGCTTGGTGAAATAGGTGAAGAGCATTTGGATACTGTCCAAGTAAGTGTTGGTTTCTCCAGCCTTGTTTCTCTTCTTGATGCTGTAAGCAAGTGGCCGTACACCTTTGTTCAACACCTCCACATACATAGCTCCCCCATCAACAAGCAGCTTCATTCAATCATTGCAAATTTGATTGCTCATTAAGTTGCTATCTATAACTCTTGATCTTCTAAAATGAAGATTCATGAATTTTCACAAAAATGAAGATATTCTGATTAACCCCTACTAAATTAAGCTGCAATTTTAGAAAAGGTCTTCATACATATGAAGAACTTCAACTGGAGTTGCCTAATTAGGTTTTATGTAGAACTGAAACTTAATAAATCCAAATGAAATTCTGCCAATTCGAATCAAAGTCAGTTTAACAAATTAAACGATTAGAAAAGAAATACCTGTTCATATTTTTTGAGTGAAGGCAAGGCGCTCATCCTCAGACATATTAGGGCGTAAAATGACCATAGTTTCATACCGGCGGAGGCCCGGCGGGCACTCTGGCTCCTCCTTCTCCAGATCGTCGAATTCCAATTCGTCTGCGATCGACGGAGGACCGTCTCCGCCGCCGTCTAAACCCCTAGAGAATATAGACATGTCGAAATCCATTCTCACGGACGCCGCTGTCCTCAGAGGTTTTGCGCTGCTAGCAAGCAGCGAGATTCTAATAGGGTTTTTCGATTTCGAGAAAGTATGGATAGAAAGGGAGTGAAATGGCGAGTGAGGCTGAGGGTCCTTGAGAGAATTGTGTTTGACGAGAGTTGAGGAAGAGAGAGAAACGGCGGCCATTGGTTTCTCCGAAGCGGAGAGAGGAGAGGGAAATGAGAATTGGGGTAGCAAATCTGTTTCTTTGTCTTTGTTTGTTAACAGCGACTTCAGGAGGCAGGAGGAAAAGTCAAGTCTGTCCTTAGGGGTAAAATGACAAATTGTATCGCAAAATTAAAATTCATTTTAATATATTTATGCATGCATAAATATTATTTTTTTTCAAGCGAAAATAAGTATCTGCATAAATAAATACTCTTAATTCTTAAATTTAAACACAAAACACCCAATATAACTTTTTCCCAAGAGGATTCAAATTGGATTTGATTGGTTTTGGAATTTATTCTTAGGGCGTTTGGTAAGAGAGATTCAGAATCAAGAATTGGTATGAATAAAAATGGTGTTTGGATTATGACTATCATAATCAAATTTTTGGAATGATATCAAAAAAATGTTGGAATCTTCAATTCCATTTCCATACTATTCGGTGGGTTTGATTCCATACCATTTTTAAAAATTCAATATTTTAATTTTCTCATTGTTTATTTTACATTTCTTTTCGTTTCTATTTTTTTAAAATTCTTTCATATTTTCTTTATTTCATTATTTTATTTTTCAATTGTATTTTGTTATTTTTCGTTCTTCATTATTCATTTTTTATTCTCATTTTTTTAATTTTAATTTTAATTTTTACTTTTTTATATTATATACTCCCTCCGTCCCATTATTAATGTCCCACTTGCCTTTTTTGGTTGTTCCATTATTTATGTCTCATACCAAATAAGGAAATAAATAGTGGACCATAATCAATCTAAGCAAGTGGACCCCACCACTTTATACTTTTACACCACAATTTTACACATTTACCTCCACTATCATAATTACCGTGCCCAGTCCCAATGGGACATAAATAATGGGACGGAGGGAGTATAAGTTAAGGGTAATATTAAAAATTTTATAAGAAATACATGTAAATTAATGATCCGAATTAATCCAAACACATATACTTCGGCTCATTCCAAAATTGAAGGAATCATCACTGAATCAATTTAATTCCAAGTTGCGAACCAAACTCCTCCTTTAGTCTACATTGGGATTGTCAATCTGGTCAGTTAATTGATCAAACCAAATAAATTTTGTTTGATATTCGGTTTTAACTTTTACTATTTTCGACTTTTAGTTTGGTTTACGGTTTAATCATGGTTAACCGAATCAAACCAAATAAATTCTGTTTGATATTCGGTTTTAACTTTTAGTATTTTCGACTTTTAGTTTGGTTTACGGTTTAATCATGGTTAACCGAATCAAACCAAATAAAAAATGTTTTATTTTTTATATCTTTAAAATAGTGTAAAAAAAACTATCTTCTTCTTAAACTCTTTTAACTTTGGTACACTCACATTTTATTTATTTTTTCCTCTTTTATTTTTTTGGGTTAAAATCGAACCAAGTTGAAATTTTTCGGTTCAGTATTTAGTTATACAAAATAGATAACTGAAAATTCAGTTAACTGAATTTTCAGTTCGGTTCGGTTCGGTGTAAACAAATTAACACCCCTAAGCCCTAGTCTACATTTTACAAACTCCTAATCAGTATGGGTATTTTTCGCATGATATTTTTATATTTATCTTGTTATTGAGTCGATTGGTACTTATACTCTAATCGAGATTTCTATAATTGTACGTTTCATGCATTATTTTATTTTATCTTATCTAAAAAAACTCTTAAAAATGATTGAATTCAGACCTATCATGTTTAAAAAGTGGAAAAAATTAATACTAGTACCCTTTTTTAGTCAATTATGGTTAATTGTGAATTTATTATCGAAATGACTATTTTTATGTTTTTATTATCGAAAGACATTATTTTTTAGAGATGGACTAGGGTGCATCATGTTATACATGCAACACAATCCAATTACTCAATTTTAATATGGGTTTGACCTGAGTTTGACCCGATTCAGTATTAAAATAAATAAATAAGAGTATCATCCCCTCTCTCGACGCCTCTTTCTCTCCCCCTCGCCGTGCAACATGATGCACCCAAAGCTTTCGCCTATTTTTTAATATTACCACTAGTTGTAACACTATTTTATGCGAGCTTATATTAATAGTGTGTACTCCCTCCGTCTCATTATTTGTGGCTTCGGCACAGGAATTTAGGATGTGGTGTTATGTGATGTAGATTATTTGATTTTTTTATAGTTAATTTTGGCTACACAATCTTTACCTTTTTTAGAAATGAGCCACAAATATTGGGACATCCATTTCGGGAAAGTGAGCCACAAATAATGAGACAGATGGAGTAATAAACTAAGCCATTAACATCCAACAACAATTACATATTGAGAAATCCAAAACCCACCCAAACAAAGTTGGTTTAGCCTTACAATAGAGCAAGAAAGAGGCCCACAACATCATATGCTTTCTTACAAAAATAAATTCTATTCTTGAATGAAATGCAGAGAATGACAAACAAAATGCATAATAACATTGAGTAAACATATTCAAAGTAAAATACATCATCACAAACAATCAAGATTTGATGAATCCTCTACAGCTTAAGATTGAGATCAACTGCATCACTCTTTTCATCTTCACCATTTCTTACATCTTTAGAGAACTCAACTGGGAAGAAGTTGAAGGACTGCTGCATTGATTCAGCTTCATGCATTTGTCTCCTTCCATACTCCTATCAAATGAATAAACACCAAAATCTCAATTGTATTCATCAAAATGTAAGAACAGAATCACATCTCATTACAAACCTTGCTTCGTCTGCATTCATATTCAGAATTATGTTTGTTGTTAGAAGTAGCTGAGGGAGGAGCCAATGTTAGGAAGTCTCCGGTGAGGCTCTCATCGTCCCCGATTAGTGGACTTTCTCTGACAAAAGAATCAAGAATTAGGCCTCCCACAATTGTATAGATTACAAATGAATGGTTTATGAACCTGATGAGTTTGTTCCTTGGTTGTCCCACAGAGGTGTATCCGGTGCTACATAGAGATAACTCTTCTCGTGTGGATGAGGAAGAAGGGTAATTAGGATGAAAGTTGCAGAGGTGAGAAGGGGGCGGTGGGCTTTCTAGAGAAAAGAGGTAAGACCTCTTCATTCCGACCATCTACAACCAAATCACACACATCATCAAATTGGATGAAACTATCTTGTATTCTAGCCAAAGTAAATGTGATGATCATGATAAAAGAACAGAGAGATGTAAATAATTCACAAATTTCCCAATTTTCACACTCCAAACACTGTTCTTGCAGTAAATTCAAGTAGATTCTGATTGGAGTAAAAAAAAAATGTAAAACATGTAGATACTAATGAGTGAAGATTAAGATGAAGATGAATTTACCTTGTCTTGCTCAGTCCATTGAGGTGCATAGTTGTTACTGTGAGAACTTTGGTTTGAAGGGGGCTCTACATGAGAACTTAACACTGATGAAGGTGAAATCCCAGATTGAATCTGCCAAAAAATCACAATTATTCTTCACTATACATCTCAAACAAACAAAATAAACTACATCATCTTTATAACTGAACTAACTAACCATTGAAGGAGGAGGAGGAGGCTGGAAATGGTGTGATCTGGGAAGTAAATCGGGGCCGTTGGCCTCATACAGTAGATTCCCTTGTGGATCAAGTGCAGATCCATGATCACCACCCCACAATTTAGGGCTAGAAGTGGCTCTTGAGCCTCTCTGCCCTCCACCCGAATTCGAGTGCTTCGAAACAGAACAACTTTCTTGCAGCATCTCAATATTGGGGGCAGATTGGGCTTGCCTAAAAAATGCATTTGGTGAGGATGGTGATAAAGGGACTGAGTTCTGAAAAGGGGAGAGATTAGGCCTAAACTTTTGAACAGCCAAAATGTTAGCTGCTTGTAGTGACTCCTTTTGTTGCTCCTCTGATATAATCTTTTCAAGCTGAGCCACACCTAATCCTCTTTGTGGTACTTTTTTAGGCTTAATCTTTTTAGACCTACAATTTCCACCGCCACTACCACTACCACCGCCGCCTCCCCGGCCTCCACCACCACCACTATTACCTCCTCCTCCACCACTATAGCTGCACCCAAAAACATTTTCTTCTTGAGCCATCCTCCCTTGTATCCATCAAAATCAACAACAAATCTTGGGATATAAAGGAGAAGCCAAAAGGGTCATCTTCATAAATGGCAAGTCATCCTCCATATCCCCCTACCAAATTCTTGAGATACCCAAAATCTGTAAAACACAAAATCTGAGAAGGGTTTGAGAAATAATAACTCCCAAATGGAAAATCTGAAAGAATTTAAACAGCCCAGATTTCCATCATTTAGATTGCACAAAATCCCCACACTCATGAGCTCAAGATTGCACTATTTTTCTTCTTCTTTCATTTACACACAAACCAACATTGTAATTTCAGCAAAGATTGCAACTTTATTACAAATTTTCGCTTCACACACAACTGAGAAATTAATGGGACAGTAAAACATGAGATTTTCTCTCATGGGTGTCTAAAAGACAGATCAGATCACTTATACAACCGAAAAAAGGAAACAATAAATTGTAATTTTTTTACCTTTATTTTCTTTCAAAATTGGAGAGTTTGCAATGCAAATCTAAGGCATGCTATTTCAATGGTTTGCCCTCAATCTCAATCTAATTTATCGCCCAAATCCTCGCTCCACTCCTCTTTCCCATCCGGACCGGATCTCTCTCCCTCTCCTCTTTCTTTTTCTTTTTCGAAATTCCTCTTTTACTCTATTTAGGAGTTTGATTTGTATGACATAGTAAAACTGGGATTTCCTAAAGGAGAAAATTGTCTGTGTAGTAAGGCAAGGTTTGATTGTGCATGTTTGTAGCTTTTTGGGATATATTTTCTGGCTCCATTTGAGGTCCCCTCCTGCTTAATTTGCATGTCCATGCATGTACAACGTATTTTATTTTAAATCATATATTATATTTATAATATCGGTACACTATAGTAATTAAGATATGTTGATCCTGCAATTAGTTACCATTTAAACAATAACAATTTAGTAAATCTCAACAAATCCAACTAATTTGCTCTATCTTTTATTTACATTAAAAAAGATTATATGTTTAAATACAAAATCTTACATACATACATACATACAAGAAATAAAATAAATATTACCTAATGCAGGCGCCAATTTAAAGTGGTCCAAAAGGGGAGATTAGCTCATTTTTGGGCATGTAATATTACAATATTATTTTATTGTTACTCATTTTTAATTGTATCCATATTCGAAATGCTTAACGTGGTCCATTATATATATTCTTGAGCAGTTTTAGTTTTATTTATTTATTTTATATGTATAATTATATATTGAAAAAATTAATCTACTCCGTAATATTTAATGTAAATTTATTTGAAACTTTAGAGATTGATATTTTATATGGAAATGATCATGTAAAGTAATAAAAGGCATTGATCTTGATTCTTGAAAGATTATTGTTAAGATAAAAATATTGTCAAAATCTATATCTAAAAAGATGGGAGCCAGCGGAATCTGATAGTATGTAATAATGGTGTGAACAGAATAAAAATAGCAAATAGAATTTGTGTATTAAATTCTCAAATCTTTGGAAATATTGCATGGACCACTATTAGGAAAAAACAATTTAAAGCCAAAAATGGAAGGGTTTGATCCAACTAACCTAGACAAAACCGAAAGGAATATGAAATTTTTAAGTGGGGTGAAAAAAGATTAATCGATGGGGTGATGAGAGGGGAAAAAAATCAAATCTTGCAAATGTTATGCCAATGGATTTGGCTTTCAAGATTGGGTCCACTTTTACCCTAACAAACTCTCTCTCTCTCTCTCTCTCTCTCTTGAATACAGAGAGAACAGCTTTTGTATTGAAGAGGAGGGGTAGTCATAGCTCCACCGCAAGGACGGTGGAGCCACCGTGACGCCACCAATTTTCTACTCTTGGTTTTAAGATGATAAGATTTTGTTGGATATGCAAGAAATACTTAAGTGGACATGTGTAACGTAGCTAACATTTGAATGATTCATGTTATGTTATTAGTTACACAACATAGTAGTATTAGAGTATCTCACTCATGCAATGACAAAGTAAATACAATAGTCGAAATTATATTGTAAGCTGTCTTGTTATAAAATTTAGAAACCAATTTAAACATTTAAAATGCAATTATTATTAAGTTAGTGATAAAATATTGGAGTAGGAAATAAAATACAATATATAGAAAGTGATTCTGGAGGGCATAATTGTATTTTGGTTTATCAGACGACTTTATTATTTTATAATTTCCAAATAAAAGAAATATTAATCAAATAAGTCCCGTAGCTCAGTTGGTTAGAGCGTTGGTCTTATGAGCCGAAGGTCGCGGGTTCAAGCCCCGCCGGGACTATTGTTATTTTAAAAAATTTTCCTTTGATTTTTTATAACAAAATTGAAATAAATTTATTAATTATAATCGGGACCATTATCCTTTTAAAAAAATAACCGGGGAGATTTTCTTTTTTTTTTTAATTAAAAAATTAGAAACTAAATTTTCCTTTGATTTTTTATAACAAAATTGAAATAAGTTTATTAATTATAATCGGGACTATTATCCTTTTAAAAAAATAACCGGGGAGATTTTCTTTTTATTTTTAAAAACAAAATTAGAAATTAAGAAATAAATTTGCATGATTGTAGTTGGGACATTATCATTTTAATTTTTTCTTTTATTTTTTATAACAATTTTTTTTTTTTTAAAAAAGGGACTACTATCATTTTTAAACTTCCCATTTATTTTTTAAAACAAAATTAGGAAGTAAGACATAAATTTGCTTAGTTGTAAAGTTAATGACGCCTTGGAAAGGCGTGGGATAGCGATATTTGTTGTTTATGAATATTTGTAGTTTGTTTGATCAAATATCACACTCCCACCACCCGACCTCTCTTCTGTTGGGTTGTCAATTAGACCTTCCCATCTTCACTCCTATTTACACCGATCTCTCCCTATTCTCTCTCTCCCCATTCTCTCTCTTGCTTGCTCCAAACACACACATGAAGATGGAACAACAACTCATGCATCATTGCCGCCCATAGCCTCATCAGGTAAGAATATGCAATTTTATTTGTAATATTGCATTGCATGTACTGTGAAGTCATGGGCACATCCAAAAGGTGGATAACCCGTCACCCACAGATCTTGATTTCGGATTTTTCTTAAGTTTTTATATATTTTCTTAAAAAATACTATTATCTACCATTATTAATTTTGAATCCGTCCATACATGAAGTTATCGATGAACCCTACTATATGTGTTTGTGCCATATTTACCATTTATGACCGGAGTTCTCTCATTTTACTTGCACAAAGGAAAATAAGCCAATTAGTATAATTTAGGAAGACTTTCATCCTATAATGTTTTCCAATGTACAAGTTGGTTAAAACTGCTACATTATTTCTAAAATCAATGTCTAAATTGATAATTTTCAAGAAAATACACAAAAATAGTAAATTCAATAAGCCGTATGTATACATTAATAAGTACTACATGTTTATGTAACAACAAAAGCACAAGTTTATGGACATATAAGAGAGATCTACTATTATTTTGTGATTTTCCACCTATACTATTGCTAAAATAAATTATGTGCAAAGTTTGAACTATTTTCAAATATAGAAGAATCTAACATTATCATATTGTTTGCTATATTACTGGCTGCAGCTGACCATCAAAACCAGCAGAGATGGGTTTAAGTTGTTGCTTCAAGAATATAGTTTGCCTAAAGAGATCAAAGGTAGAAAAACAGAAATTCTCTCAACACACTTTTATACAAGTAAAATTATATTCTGATGTTATAAAATCTTGGTCAATCTGATGCAGAAATCTGGCAGAAAATCTAAATCCAAATCCAAAAGAAAGCATTCCTCCAAAGTATCCAGAAAGCTAACAGAAGATGAAGCTGCTACAATAATACAGTCTGCCTTTCGAGCATACAAGGCTAGTTCCATACTTTTGGTTCAATTTCACATAATGTAAGGAGTCGGGTTGAGTCGGGTCGAACTTTGTCACATGGGTTTTTTGTAAGTGGGCTTTTTGTGCCAGCCCGTCGGGCCAACGTTACTAAACATGGGCCAAATATAGTAAAAATCCAATCTTGATAGTACCCCAAAACATTCAAACGGACTTATTGGGTGAACAAATCGTGTCTCTTTTATTGTTTTTCTTCGTATAATCGCGCAGGCAAGAAAGGCATTGCGCGGACTTAGAGTCGTTGGTAGAGTTCGGGGAGTTATAAAAGAAGGCCACTACTCTGTGAAAAACCAAGGCATGTCTGCACTGAACCACATCCATTTATGGAGCAGGATACAAACCGAGATCCGAGCACGTTGGCTTGGGATGGTGGTCGAAAGTAGAGCGAAGCAGAAGAAGCTCGAGAATCAGTTGAGACTTGACTCCAAGCTCCATGAGCTAGAGGTAAACCAAGACTCCATTTTTTTCACTCTTGATCTATTTTTAGCAATAAAGATTTGCCATTAATGAGGGGACAGCAGGAATCCTAGGGCTGAATTGAATTCAACCATCTTTTGGTACACTTCTATTATTGCACTGACAATACAGCCCAGCAAAATTAATTTGATTTCACCATTTTGTGCGAGTGAGTTGGTTTTAAATTAGCAAGTGTTTCTACTTTCTACTCCTGATCATGTAAGAGACTCTTGCTGCTAAAACTTAAGGGAAAAACAGTAGCTTCTTTGGACTGAATCTTGCTCAATAGGTGGAGTGGTGTGGTCGGCCAGAAACCATGGAAGAAATTCTCAACAGAATACAGTTCAGAGAAACAGCAGCAGCAAAGAGGGAAAGAACAATGGCCTATGCTTTCTCTCACCAGGCATGAATAAAACAAAGATAGATTTCTTTCTATAACTTAACTTGTTTAGTTTGTTGAAGACTTCTAGTGTCTTTTACAGTGGAGGGCGAATTCGAATCAGTATTTTGGGCAGTCTTACTATGATCTAAGCAAAGAAAGCTGGGGCTGGAGCTGGAAGGAGAGGTGGGTTGCTGCTCGTCCATGGGAGAGACGGTATCAGACAAGCCCAAAACCTAAGCAGAAGATGAATGAAGTTACAAATCCAAAACCTACAGCTAAGCCGCCGGCTCTGTCTAATGGAAAAATGTCTAAACACTCAAGAAAAACATCTCCAGCCCCCCAAGAAGGCACTACATGAGTAACAACAACGAAACGAAAGGGAGCTATACGCCTATACCGTACATCATAAGCTAATAACATGAAGAGATACCTTCGCCGTTTTATGATTTTCACTAGTGATACACAGGGATTTACAGAATTTTGGATTTTAAGTGTTGTTTGGATTATGAGTTTGTTGCTATGTTTGTGGCCTACGGTATTATCAAGAATTATGTTTCAAGAAAAGCCAATCTTAACATCTGAAAATGAAATTTCATTAAATCAATTCATTTTTCACTATCTTACAACATGTAGTAGCAAACAAGAAGCTGACAGACCCTTTATACAACATATTTGTCCATGTCTGAAGAACTAAAACAAATTCACAAACTAAGTTGTCTATATCATATGAAAAGACATTATATCATTATTTAACTATCTTTATCTTAAGATCTGAATACTTCACAATCACAGTAATTCTTACCAGTTTTTTACATTCTCGCAGGCCTCAATTTCTGTGGTTAGATTATGTTGTAATAAAAGCCTGCTACATGCTCAGTCTTTCAGAGCCGTAGTAATCACTAACCAGCCATAAAGAAGTACCAACAACCATAAAGCAGTTGTCACCATCTCTGTGGAATCTAATTAATTATTTTTCTTCATTTTTTGGTTTCTTTTATTTCATCAGTGCCTAATGTAGGAGAGCATTTTCCAGCTAGAGTTAGGAATTCTTCAAAGGCAGAGACATTTGTAGGGGGGTGGGGGACCAAGAATTGATGATGGATGCTAAGCACCCAAATTTTGGTAGAATCCAAAGGCAGTGTGTTACTTTCCACAATTGAGTTTTAAGACAGTTCATTCATCTGTCATAACTCATAACTGGTGGGCAATTCATTATCACCAGTCCACGACCTATATCTCATATTTCATTTCACCAAACGGGTTAACACTCGAATCCTACTTATTCAGCTAGAAGCTAAGTCTAAATTCTCAATCAAGACAGACCCTAACTGCTTTAACCATCTCCAATCACTCCGACTTTTAGAAAATGACACCCTAAAATGGCCCCGAACCCCAGCTATGATGGAGATGTGAACAAGTCTAATGTAAAGAAATAATTTTTATGAACTAGAAGGCACTAAATCTACCGATCAACGTTATCAAGATATCGCTTTTCAAGCCATGAATTATTGACCATTTCTATCAAGAAAAAACTATAATAAGAAAAACCTATCTGGCCCTCATCCAATTAGGATTTTGCAAATCTCTAACAGAAAAAGAAATAGTCTGATTTTGACATCTTATTAAAACAATCAAGATTGAAGACAAGTGAAATAAACAATTCCATTCAAAACATGTCTTGTAGTGATACAGAATACGTGAAACACACAATGCCAATCACAAGTCATAACAGCATGCTAAGACTAAATGCATAACAAATCTCGAACAGAGAGAGCATAAGAAATTCGAATGGCTCGAGGTCTAAAGGCTCATTCAATAATGGTACATGAAACTAATGCTGGAAAACGGAAACTAAGCAACTAAACATAGAGTAGCAATGCGGGGAGGCAAAAACCTGATACGAGAATCAGAATTTTTCGACTCACAGCAGCTGCCAACGAGTTAGAACTCACTCAAACTTCATCCATCATCATCCTGCTCATCAACTTAAGCCCTGCTAAAATCGATTCAGTTAATAACGAACTAGAGAGTAAAGCAAAAATGGAAAAAATGATGCAGAGGTTCCAATTCACCTGCTAATGGAAGGAAGAGATGATATCGAGTTTGGTGAGTCAACTCAGTGGCGATAATCGGAGGGAAGCAGAGGACGGCTTGTCGGAGTAGCCGTCGTGCTCCTCTTCATCACCTTGAATTCGTGCAGGAATGTGGAAACCGGGAAAACCACCGTAGCCAGAGACCAATCCACCGCCGGAAGTAGGATAGGCAGAGTACTGTTGTTGTTGTTGTTGGTGGTGAGTCTGATCAACGGCGGCGGAAGGATCGATCCAAGCACGAATTGAAGGTGTGTTACTGGACTGAAGGGGTCCCCTCTGTGAAACCAATTGGTTATGGTTATAGCCTAACAGCTGCTGCAGCAGCGGCTGCGGCGCTGGCGGCGGGTTAAAGTAGTATGGTGCGGCGGAGGAGTCTCCTCCGCCGCCGAAGGGTGTGAATTTCTGGAAGCGGCTGAGCTCCGCCGCGTGATGGTGGTGGTGGTCGGACCAGCCGCTTGAAGTGGCGTCAAACCCTAACGGAGTGCCGGTTAATAAGAGCTGGCCGTGGACACGTGGCAGCTGGGCGGATGGCTAGGGTTTTGATGCTGCTGAAAGGTTGGATCTTGTAGTGACTGCAGAGAGAGGCGCAAGTCTTGGCTATGGCTGCTGCTTCTCGACATCAAATCCGAAGAAGTGAAGCTTTGGAACTGCATAGCTGAAGAGCTCGCCCCGCCGGAAGCTCCGACCGGGAAGAACGACTTGATTGTATCCGCAATTGAATCGGAATCCACAGACGGAGGCAAAAACTCGAAATTTGGGAATTAGGGTTTTCAGGGATATTTCTCCGGTGGAATGTTTGTTGCTCTTCATCGCCTCCAACCATCGTCGCCGCTCCCCTTTTACCGGCGGCGTTGGAATTCATCAAATCGCTCTGCTTTTGGTCGGAATCTTCGGTCTGCAAATCGAGCTCCGCCGCGGGAGCGGCGGTGGGGTGCCAGGCAGGGTTCTGCTCGAGTTCATCAATGGCGGCTTGAGCTTTCTTAATCAACCAATCCACCGCCTTACTAGGGCGGTCATATCCGAGGCGGTCTTGTACGTCGTAGAATTGAATCGCCGTATGCGCGGCGAGGCGGACGCGGCGGTCGCGGGGACCTTTAGCGGTGCAGACTTTGCTATGCCGATCTTTCCGGCCAATAGAGCGTACAATGTGGCCGCCTTGAACCTCCACAATTTCTCCGACGGCGCCTAACCTCTGCTGCTGATGGCTGCTCTCCGCCATTTTGTCTCGCAACTTCGCATGTTCGGAGGCGGCCGCCGTTGAGGAGCGTTTCTTCGGGTGCGGCGGAGGAGGAGGAGGGCGGCAGATTGTGGTGGCTGAAATCTAACCTTCCGCCGTAGAGAAGCTGCTGAAATTGGACATGCGGCGATGCTGATTGCTCCTCCTCCTGCTCCGATTCCGCTACATAATTTTGATTTCCTTGATTGAGGTAAAGATGATGATGAGGAGGAGGAGGATTAGGTTCCTCTGAGGATCCAGACTCAAGAATTTATGATTTTCTTCTTGAAGCTTTTGATTTAGCAAAAGCTTTTGCCATTCAAGCTTGAAGAATCCATCATCCACAACTTTCATAGATTTTGAGAAGCCTAACCCATCTCCACTTTTACACACCTTTTGATGATACCTATCTTTGTCTGCTGCAACTCTACCACTGCAAACCTGCACTCCACAGCAAAAGAATCAACAGAAACTGAAATGAGTTTTTAGGAAGAATTATTAATCCCTAAACTTGAGTGTTTTTCTTGAAAATGTTTCCTTTTCCTCCTTATCTAAAGATGGATGTGGCAGGAGGTGAAAAAGTGAGAAAAAAACACAAGAAAGAAAAGTGAAATTCTAATTCTGCTTTTAACTTCTCTCTCTCTCTCCTACAAGAGGCCTGGATGGCAGTGATGATGGTGGCAGTGTTGTGGGGGTCAGAACGAAAAATTCTACGCCTACAACTTGTAGACTCAAGGCCGAAAAACAATGCCACCTCACTTATTTTCAAAATTAAAAATACTTATAAAATTCGAAATATAATGTACACTTAACATTCGGTATAAATTTCCGTCCAGAACTCCAGCAGATGAGAGATTAAAGATTTGTATGATATCAAGAATGCTACCCTTTTTGTACACCATACACAAACACAAATACCAACTCAACAAAAAATACTAATTTCTCATCAACAAATACTACTTGTCTGCTTGTTTCAAAATTTCACCCTCTGTTCCCCTCATTTCCACTCTGTCCCATTATCCCATACCATCGCCTGCTTCTTCCAATATTTTCTTACCTTTTCTTTTCAATTTATTTACTTTTCCTCCATGTTTGTTAGCATCTCGAAAAATTGTGTTTATAACTATATACTCCTCCGTCTCATTATTAATGCCCTATTGGGACGGGCATTGGTTATTAAGATAGTGGGGGTAAAGTGTAAATTGTGGCGTAAAAATATAAAGGAGTGGGGTTCACTTTCTTAGATTGGATTGTGGTCATCACTCATTTATTTCTTTATTTTGTATGAGGCATAAATAATGGGACAACCAAAGTAAGACAAAAATAAGACATTAATAATGAGACGGAGTACAAATTATTAAGTAAAATTATATTTATTTATTTTTAATGAATTATAGATTTCACGCTGACGTATAGTAATCTTTTTTATGTCTTTTATTATGCAATATTTTACCGACAACATTTAGCGGAATTTATTCCCACTTCAACTAGTGTTGATCTAGTGTGTTCAATTCCCGTTAGGGTTGATTTAAATTAATAATACTTATTATGCAATATTTTTTCTCCATCACCACTGTCTTTATTGGTTTTTTCAAATATTGTAATGAGAAAAATGTCAAAATTAGTTAATTGTAGAGTTTGTAAATGTGATAATAGTCATTTCAATTCTCTAGTTAATTGTAAATGTAGTCACGGTGCCAAAAATACGCCTACTTAATGAGTAGTATTTGTTTTGTTTATATTATTAGATAATAATTTTAGTTATCGCTGATAATGTCTAATAAGAAGAATAAATTTCGTAAATGATTAGATTATGTATAATGTAGAATTTTATTTATAATATTACGTAAGTGATTTAAGAATATGTTTGTGTTTTGTCGCTGGCAGCGTAGTATCTAGACATGCTTTTGAGGGGTGAAAATGATTTTTTGGTCTATTATTACATTTATGGTAAATTTTTACTATTTTTACACTTAGTTGTGTTTAGTTATTCTTGCACTTCTCCCTAGTATAACTAGGGCATTTACAACAATCTCCTCTATATTTAATAAAGTGGCATGTGTTATAGAATATATGGAAAAAATAATAAAGAGGACGGAAAATATATGTGTATCATAAAATTATAGATGTAGCCTCGTGGATTTTAGGCTTTACATTGTTATCACAATATTTGGTAAGTATATATAAAATATATTTACAACACTCCTCTTTAATTGACCATCCCTAAAAGAAATTGATGCCTCGTTAAAACCTCTTCGCGAAAAAACCCATCGGGATAAAACCCGATCGAAGGAAAAAAGTGCAAATCGCCTCCACCTCAATATAGTCATTGTTGATCCTCGAGCGGCGCATATAGATCTTGTGTACCAACTTTTTGAATATTGACGTTGGTAATGCATTCGTAAAAAATTCGCTAGATTGTCACTTGAGCGAATTTGTTTCACGTTGATGTCACCACTCTTTTGGAGATCATGATGTTGCATTGACTCTTTTGTGAATCAATCTCAATGACCCATTTACCATGTGTTGCATAGGATGCCACATTAAAAACTTTAACTAAGAAAACTCTTCGGGAAAAAAAACTTAGAAAGGAAAAAAAAAGAGACAACCATTCGACCTTCGTAGTCATTTGACCTTTGGGAGTTAGTCTAATCTTCATGATTATTTACAATTGCTCCCCTTCAAGATAACAATCTTCAAGGTTATCCAAGGTCTAAACTAATATGTGCAACACAAGTTTAACTATCTTCATGGAGAATAGTATGTTTGTCTCGAAGATAACAAAGGATGGTCAATACCATTTCAAATTCTCAAATTGCATATAAGTAAGGAACTTCCTTCCCAAAAACATCTTTGTTATCTTGTATAGTCTAAATGAGTCCACATCCACTTCAAGTGAATGAAGCAACCATTAGGTAGCTATGTGGATACGATACAATAAAATCTCTTTAAAGACCTTTCGTAGGTCGACTAGCGTAACTCCATCGGGAAGATGCTCGATCTACGGGTCGAGACAATTATTAGTTCAACCTAAGTCTTTTGATTCTAACTCCATCTTTGGGCATGAGTTGATTTCCTCAAGTACTTTTGTACATAATGATTCACATATCCTCTTCGGAGGAATTTGGAGTGATGTGTTCTAATTTTGTATTCCTCGGACTTCTTATCTTTAGCACCAACAAATCTCTCACGCTTCTGGCGTCAATGAGAATTAATTGATTTATTTTGTTCATGAGTAACTTCGCTTCTTTCATGGTGCATATACAACAGATGATGAGTGGTTTTTATACCATCTCATCGTGTTCTTTTTAAGCTTATTTATATCATTTTCCTTCCATTTTTAGCTTTTGTTTTGCTTGGAATTGTATACTTTCGATGTTTTTTTGTTTTGTAGGTTTCTCGTGCTTTTGAACATATTTGGTGGTATTTGGCACCTAAATGAAACAAACTATGACCATTGATGCATTATTGGCAAAGATGAAGTTGTTTGGATGAAGAATGAAGAGGATTTGAAGCTCGGATGTTGAAGAAACCGTATTTCGTAGCTCTTGTAACAAGGCAGTTGGAAAATCGCATGGCATACAGATCTAACGCTCTTAGAATCCGATCTCCACCGTCCACATCGTAGTTCTATGTGTTAGGAACATTGTGGCAAAGTTTCGTGACGATCCAACGGTTATCGAAGGAGATATCGCTGTTTTTCCCAAAATTGGTCAGTGCAAAAAATTGCAGACGGGAGTGCGCGGACAGAACAGGTCGGACCGCGGTCCGCATTTGTACTGGACCGCGGTCCGCGTCATCTACAGCCCAAAAAATAGTTTTTTTCGCCCGAAACCTATATAAATCCTTCCCGACTTTCTTTCCTTCGAACTACGCACCATAATTCCAACTTTTCCACCCTTCAAGGCAGAAAACACCCAAAGCATCCCTCCTTTGAAGATTCAAGACGAAGATGGAATACCACAACCCGAGAACCAAGCGCGAGGATCAATCCGCTAGATTCTAGGTTGTATTATTCCTTCTCGCTTTGTTTAGGTTTTTGATACTTGAATTCTATGTATTATTTTTGCATCTTTTTGTGATTATTTTCCTACGAATATGAGTGGCTAAATCCCCTTGTGTGGGGGTTTAGCGGGATCTATGTTTTTGATGAATTGATTCAAACCCTTGTTTTTCAATGAATGAATTGTTTTATTTCTTAATTGTTGAGCCTGATTTTGATTTCTCTATGATTCTTTAATGTGACTGTCATCATCTTAGATAATTATAGAGAATATAGGTAATAGATAATACGGCGCATCATACCCGATTATTTATTTAGACCTGCAATTAAGTGTCTAGATTGTCACCATTGGTTTGGGATAGTTTAGATGGTTCCTTAAATCCTTGAGCATGATACGATCCTTAGGTTCATGATATGATCACTTGATTGACCTTTTAGATTATAAATTAGAGATCTTCCGCCATCATACCTAATCCCTATAGCCTTTAGTGGATGAACCAACAAAAGAAATTCATAAATGATAGCTGGAGAATGTGAATGAATCGATCATCTTGTGCATAGTGATTGCTAAACCTCCGCACTCTTCATCAATTTTGAAACCACACCCATTATCCAATTTGATTCGCTTTTATTTGTTTTCTTACTTTCTTGCTATTTTAATTCCGTAATTTTAAATAATCCAAACCCAGTTTAGTACCAAGTAGAGAGTGAAATAATTAGGATAATTAGAACCCAGCTGAGTCCTTGTGAGATCGACATCGGGAGTTGCTAGATTAAGTACTATACCGATTCGTGCACTTGCGAGAATTATAATTTGTTCATCAACAGACATATGAGATTTTAGTCACTCTTTTTGCACTAAATAATTTGATGAACTTCTAGTTCATAGTGCGTGATCTAAATAATTAATCCAACGATATTTGCGGCATTTTATCATTTATATTTTATATCCCCCTTAATGTTGTTAATGATATGAGTTGGATTTTCAATGAATAAAATAATTTATAATTATTTATTCTATGTTAGTCATTTGGACGGAGTATACAAATAAGTATTATGCTCTTCAATCATTTCGGATAACGCTTGCATCCTCTGTCCTTACCGCGGCTTTAAGTTCATTCCATACCGGACCAGCCGGGAAAGACAGAGGATGCAAGCGTTATCCCGAATGATCAGGCGCAAGTTTCAATCAAACTCAGTCATCATTTTTGTAGACTTTGTCACTGTGGATACTCGTCGTTGTTATTATATCATATAATGATCGTATTATTATCTCACACTTTACAATGACTTTTGCGGTCTAGTTGAAAATATCTTTTTGAAGTTACATGCTTTGAAAGCAAGTTAAATCCTTCGGGGATTTTCATATATATGTCACTATCTAGTGAATCATATAAATAGATATTTTCTACATTCATAAGACGCATATCAAGCCTTTGTGACATAAGTAGATTAATCAAACTCTAAAATATAATGACGTCTATTATAGGAGAGTACATAATTAATTCTCATTCTTTGAGAGAAATCTTGTGGTTACGAGTATTTCCCCATATCTTGTAATTCTCATTTCTCTTTTTAACAAAGACACATTTTTCGGATTAAGAACCGTAGGTCTTAATATTTTTCGGCTTTTAAAGGAAATTTAATTCACCTTATATAACTTCGTTCCTCTTGGACCAATTATTTCAATCTTGGCAATCTCTTATAGATCCTCATTGAGGATCATTTTTTTCATTTCAAGAGTCATATTAAAGGCGAATACATCGTCATACGTCCATGACGATATTTGATCTCTCCCAATATATTGAGATCTCATTAATTTCATAGTTCTTCAAGAACTTTCATTTGATTGATTAATCATTTTCGTCATGGTTTGGTTCATATCTTGTACCCCTTTATCTTAGACACAAAATTATTTTTAGAACCAATTGGTCGACTATAATTGAGTTAACTTTGTTGGATATGAGTCAGGAGATGATACTCACTGTTGTTTTGGTTAAAAGAAAATTGGGGAAATCATAGTAGTACTACGGGAATTGAAGATCCCAAAACCTAGCGCGATATCGGTAGATTAGTGTGTCGTTAGGATTAGCCGATGTATAGGTTAGACTTGATGTATTGATTATTATTTTTGTCTAAGTCCCTGCACGGGGTAATTGTTGAACCGATCTTCCGTCGAAGATACTTTTCGTAACCCCACGTCATCGGTGGTAATCGCTTGTGTTCTTTATCGGCAGCTGATCTTCCACTCGCCGAAGACAGCCGCATCACCGACAAATCATCGCAGAAGACTACTCCCACCTGATAGTCATCGCCAGAAGAACAGTAAACAAGCACGCACCTTCGCGAGTCCGCCACGGACCTACTCAAGATGCCGTGTCGCCTGACTCACTGAAGAAGACAGAGACTTTTCGCCCTACTTGTATCCTACCGGAAAGCCACCCAACCTATTCAAGTCTTTTCGAAAAGTTCAGCTAGAAGACATACGAGGTTGTTGAACGGTCAACTCGACATTCTCACCAACTACAAACCTCGACCAATGAGAAGCCGACAACGCTTACCTACTCTACACAACAAAGTCAGCTCTCATGAACAGTGCATTAACCGCCCGTCGCAACAAGTTCGAATTAATGGCCGTTTCTTGAAGCTTGTGACACGTGGCATCATCGTCTCCAACGGACATATGCCATAACTCACAACTATAAATAGAGAAGTTTTTGAAGCTCCGAAAAACGAATTTCAAAAGGGACAAGCTCAAGTTCATAAACGCTCTAGAACACTCAAAGATCATCCAGAGGAAAACTTGCGTACTTAGAAGATTTCTCCAGTTTTTCTCTCTAGAGTTCTTACATCCCTTTCTTCTCTAGACTAAGCTCATTGTCATATTTATAGCTTAGAATCGAAGGAGTTCACATTTAATGAATTGTTCTTATTGTGAAGAACTCCTTCTCGATTGGAGAAAATTCCCTTCCCTTTCGTACTTAGGTTTGGATTGTAAAGTCGCTTAAGGACTATAACTTAGAGGGAACTGTCCGGTGCACAGACATCCCCGCCCGAGGCTTGCTCGAAATAATCAACAAGTTCTCCTTCCTTGTTCGTGACCGTGGAGGTAGGATCTTGCGTATCCGAACCACGTTAAATCGCCAGTGTTCTTTTACTGTTTTATTGCGTAGAGATTCAATCGACTTGAAAATCATAAGCTTGCATAAAACGTATTTATAAAGCGCAAAGCCAAAAAGATTTAATTTGCTAAAAACGTGTTTTCAAAAGAGACCCACTGGGCCCCACACTTTCCGCACAACATGCTCTCCGACCTCGATTCTCAAA
The DNA here is from genome assembly GCA_028984105.1 of Lavandula angustifolia. Taxonomy (NCBI): domain Eukaryota; kingdom Viridiplantae; phylum Streptophyta; class Magnoliopsida; order Lamiales; family Lamiaceae; genus Lavandula; species Lavandula angustifolia. Next base: position 2,298 of record JAPVEC010000058.1, on the reverse strand, counting down.
ATACCGACAACGATCAGTAGGGAGAGAGCTCCGATGAGCCGACTCACTGTCCCCGTGATCGAAGGCTTATTTGCAACTGTTCATCGGTGCAATCATCATCTCAGCTGACCTTCATTGAGAAAAAGACCGAGTTCGTGTATTCACCCCCCCTCTACACCTGACTTATCGTCTCCGACCAACAAACTTTATATTCATTTGCTATCATTTGCACTTGTCATTCGTGGAGACATTTATTATCGCGGGGTATTTACAACAAATGTATAATAGTCTCACTTTTTTATATGCAAAAAGCATAAAAAAGTTGGTTTGCAATCTTTGCATGTAAGTCTTTCGACTTCGTTCAAATTAATTCTTCTGAAATCCAAATGTGACTAGCTTTTTCTTGTGCTTTTTTGCTAGATGCAGATTTCACATTGATTACTTCAGAATCCCAAATGTGACATATGTTCCAACTAATGTTAGGAATGTTATTTCATCATAATAATAATTTTAATGTGAGACTCGCTTTTTATACGTACAAAACTATTTTGATTATGGACATGATCAACTAGGTGTTGAATCTCAATCCCAAAGCAATATAATATTAATTCCTCTTCAGGAGGAACTTGGAGTTAAATAAACTCACTAGCATGATCAAGACAAATATTCTTGAGGGAATTGAACTCTTTATTATTTGAACTTGTAGTTCTAGCAATTGCTTCATTTATTCTAGAAATCAAACATTCATGAAAATTCATTTAAAGATTCTTTAGGATCTCTATATTGCGCTCATATAAATTTTCAATTATGTTGTGCATGATAGTTGCTTGTAGATATCCAAACTTATCATGTCAAAGCATAAAGCTCTTTTGAACTTTCTGTTCATAACATGTTTTATCTTACTTGTTTTTATGAATGTGTAATACATTTAAAATGGTAGTATGATAAGTTTTATTTTGTTAGCTTCTAGTTAAATACAAAACAATCACTACATTCTTTATATTATTATTTTAATATGATATCCATTGTAGTAGGATATCCTTAAAACTTAGTAAGTGTCTTCTAGACTTACTAGAGTAAATAACATGTTGAATAGTTAATTTAATATCATTTGATAGAATGATACAAGCTCTTCTGGAGCCTTCAATAATTTCCATGCACTAGATTTTAATTTTTTTTAAGTTTAAGAGCATCTACTCGTATCGAGCTTTATGGAGGACAAACAAGTATATCTTTACGCAATCTCGGCGTGAGGATGTTCGTTTCATTCTATTATTTGTCTCCCTCATGCCCCTTATTGATGCATTTAACATCGATATCAAGAGTTTGCATTAATGTCAACAAGACATAAATAATATTTTTCATTCGGGAATGTAAACATATAGCTTTGAGGAGTATGAGTTTCTCTTTAAGAGTAATTAATATTATTCTAGAATATAAATGATGCTTTACTTCGGAATGAAAAGTTAAATAAGATATAAAAATATTATATTTGAGAAATTTCAACAATAAGATCATTCTTCAAGAATGTAATTATCTTACTTATAAAACAAACAATTTTAGTCTTATAAGATAAATGAAATCAATAAATTACATATTTTGAGATCTACCGGATCTCACATCTATTCTTGAAAAGAAATTATGCCACACATTAAGATATTGGAAATGTAGTTAATGAAGCATAGAAACTTTGCTACAAGCTCCCATGTAATTGAAGTAATGTTTTAAATTATAACATATCTTTAAATATGCATTGTTCTTTAGGAACATGTAATATTCTTCAAAATATTAATTGTGCCAACTTCGAGAGCAACAGTACAATGTATGATTTCAAAATGACAAGTTTTAGTTGTTAAAGAACATGTAAGAGTTAATTGTACTACTTGAGAGCAACAATTAAAGTCAATGAACATATAACATTTATCGAAATCAAGAGCTTGAATTCCTTTTCAGAACATGTAGTATTTTGAGGAATACAAATTGTGCTACTTCCCGGGGCAATAATTTTAGTCTATATTAAACTAATATTTTCGAGAAATCCAATTGCTCTTGAGGAACATATGATGTTCTTTGGGGATATCAATTGTGCTACTTCCGGGAGAAACAACAATAACAATTTAAAGAACCATAGGATGCCGTCCATCACATAAGACATATTAAATGAATTGCTTATCAAAGTACTAATATTCTTCGGGAATATTAATAGTATGCTACTTCGGGAGTAACAAATTAAGATTTAATATTAAATAAATAAACTAACTAATAAATAAATAAATAAAAACTTATGTAGAGTAAATGTTCTTCAAGAGCATGTAATAT